>CM064541.1:35545251-35570251 GCA_032716605.1 Paralithodes platypus | reverse complement strand
CACACACACACACACACTACTTGAGCCCCCTCCAGCCTTTAACCCCTTCCGTACCGGCCACTTCCTTTAACGATATATATTATAGCTACTATTAGACGATTTTATTCAGATTCAAAAGGGCCTCCGACAATGAATTAGCTTCGAACCATCTCACTTAACCTTTTTTACTGCCACAGACTCTTCTTAACCCTCTCCGACATATGACGCTATTTTGAGCCTATTGGGGATACTTTAAAGCCTTTGTTACCATCAGGGGTATTTAGAAACCTTTAGTTTAGTTACTTCAACCTCTGCAGTTGTCTTTGCGTTAGCTATGGGCAGAAAACTAATTTTGGAGAGGTAATTATAAGAGTGAGAGAACTCTATTTCTTATTACTTATCTGGCAACCTCTGCGTCATAAATGCGTGAAAGGGTTAAGGAGACGTTTTTAGTGATTTTCGTAGACTTCCATCAAACTTAAAATCACCCTTGAGCCCCTTTCAAGATAAATTTGTACATTTTTCGGTAGAAAATTTCCCGGCCAAGGGCCGGTTGCTCTTAAAGTACAGGCTCGCTATCGCTCGCCAGGAAAAAGACACCTAAATGGCACGAAAGGTCTTAAAATTGACAGATATGGGGCGAAGGTTATTAAAATCGTCAACTAATGGGGCGAATGTCTTGAAATGTCAAAAGCAATGGGGTCAAACATGAGGGAGAAAGGGATCAAGAAAAAAATCCCTGAAGTGGAAATCTCCCCTTAAACTTTACACAATCGTCTAAATATAGCTAGAATAAAATTAAAAAGACGTTAGCGGTACAGATGGGGCTAACCCTTCTAGAGGAGCCGATTATTAGCCACTGACCTGGATTTAAGCTTATTATAAAACCTAGATCTGATGAGGAGTGTTTTTTTATTAGCTCCATTAGTTTTGACATTTTAAGACGCTCGCCCCATGAGTTTGGCAATTCTAAGATCTTTCGCCCCATATAGTTGCCAATTTTAAGACCTTTCGTGCCATTTAAGTGTGAATTTTGTCCTCTAATTATGGAGGAATCGGCTTTCGACCTGGGAATTATTATGCTATGGTAAAAATACAGAACTCCAGAGGGTCCCGGGGGTATCATGTTTAAGGGGAGATCTCCACTTGAGGGATTTTTTTCTTGACCCCTTTCTCCCTCATGTTTAGCCCCATTGCTTTTGATATTATAAAACGTTTGCCCCATTAGTTTAGCGATTTTAAGAACTTTCACCCCATATTAAGACCTTTCGTGCAATTCAGGTGTCGATTTTATCCTGGCGAGCGATAGCGAGCCTGTAATTTAAGAGGAACCGGCTTTCAGCCGGGACATTTTTCTACCGAAAAATGTACAAATTTATCTTGAAAGGGGGTCAAGGGGGTGTAATTTTAAACTTGATGGAGGTCTAGGGAACAAACTAAATACCTCCCCTTAAGGGGGTAGTGGCTATTTTGTTGGTCTATATCTCAGTTAAAATAAATAAATAAGCAAATAAATACGCCCATTCCCCCTTAAATAAATACGCCCATTCCCCCTTAAATAAATAAATACGCCCATTCCTCCTTAAATAAATACGCCCATTCCCCCTTTAATAAATACGCCCATTCCCCCTTAAATAAAAACGCCCATTCCCCCTTAAATAAATACGCCCATTCCCCCTTAAATAAATAAATACGCCCATTCCCTTAAATAAATACGCCCATTCCCCCTTAAATAAATACGCCCATTCCCCCTTAAATAAACACGCCCATTCCCCCTTAAATAAATACGCCCATTCCCTTATAAAAAGAAAATAAATACGCCCATTCCCTTATAAAAAGAAAATAAATACGCCCATTCCCTTATAAACAAATAAATACGCCCATTCCCCCTTAAATAAAAAATGCCCATTCCCCCTTAAATAAATACGCCCATTCCCCCTTAAATAAATACGCCCATTCCCCCTTAAATAAAAAATGCCCAGACGCCCATATCATTTTTAGTTTACTCACTAGACCTCCATCAAGCTTTAAAAAAACACCCCCTAGACCCCCCTTCAAGATAAATGTGTAAATTTTTCGGTAGAAAAATGTCCCGGCCAAAGGCCGATTCCTCTTATAAATACAGGCTCGCTTTCGCTCGCCAGGAAAATATCGACACCTAAATGGCACCGAAGGTCTAAACGTAGAGGAAGTGTGAGAATGACTAAGATGGTGTATGAGAGCGAGGTGGAAGGACAGGGAGGGAGAGGTAAACCGAGAGAGAGGTGGTAGGATGGAGTGAAGAAGTATATGGATGAAGGCGGTGCTGATTGGGAGGGGCGTCAACTGACTGGGGACAGAGGTGCATGGGGGCGTTTCATTCGTGGCCACACCTTCGGGGATCACGGCGTCAGGCGATAGACAGATCGAGAAAATCTTGTTAGCTAATGCAAGTGCTGTGTCTGCCTCGTGTTACTCTGTTATTGATCTTGTTAGCCAGGGACCAGTAGTGTGTGTGTGTGTGTGTGTGTGTGTGTGTGTGTGTGTGTGTGTGTGTGTGTGTGTGTGTGTGTGTGTGTGTGTGTGTGTGTGTGTGTGTGTATGTGTGGTGTGTGTGTGTGAGTTGTGTCTGCCTCGTGTCACTCTGTTATTGATCTTGTTAGCCAGGGACCAGTAGAGAGAGAGTGTGTGTGTGTGTGTGTGTGTGTGTGTGTGTGTGTGTGTGTGTGTGTGTGTGTGTGTGTGTGTGTGTGAGTTGTGTGTCTGCCTCGTGTTACTCTATTATTGATCTTGTTAGCCAGGGACCATAGAGAGAGAGAGTGTGATGTCGCGGTGTGTTGTGTGTGTGTGTGTGTGTGTGTGTGTGTGTGTGTGTGTGTGTGTGTGTGTGTGTGTGTGTGTGTGTGTGTGTGTGTGTGTGTGTGTGTGTGTGTGAGTTGTGTCTGCCTCGTGTCACTCTGTTATTGATCTTGTTAGCCAGGGACCAGTAGAGAGAGAGAGAGTGTGTGTGTGTGTGTGTGTGTGTGTGTGTGTGTGTGTGTGTGTGTGTGTGTGTGTGTGTGTGTGTGTGTGTTGTATCGTGTACGTTGAAGGGTGGAGGATATCATTAATTAACGTGTTTGCGTCAACCTGTATTGAACCCTCGGCATCAATAGGCACAAATAGCCTGTTTTAGTATCGTGTTATTCTCTAGTATCCTATATTATGTAAACCCGTTATATAAACCGATATATATATATACTGTATATATTATAAGATATATAAGGTGTTTACTTCTACCTGTATCGAATGGTTCCATGTCATTTCAACCAGTGCCAAATGAACCCAGACCAACCAAGCCAGTGCCAAAATATAGTACTAACCTAACCTAACCTAACCGTATTGGTTGATTTGGCACTGGTTGAAATGGTCTACTGGTTGAGTTGACCGGTCACCGTATCGAATGCATAGTCAATAATCACTGATATGCTAAGTGATGCCTTTAACATCTTGCTATCCCCCTGTCTGTATGCAGTATTGAATTATGTACATATTTACACTGTGCTTGCGAGAGAGAGAGAGAGAGAGAGAGAGAGAGAGAGAGAGAGAGAGAGAGAGAGAGAGAGAGAGACAGAGACAGAGAGAGAGAGAGAGAGAGAGAGAGAGAGAGAGAGAGGAGAGAGTGTTACAAGTCGACAAAGCCCTAATTACACTTACCTAAATCCCACATAAATAATTTAGTGGTGATGGGCAGGAGAAAGGGAGGTCAAGGAGAGAGGAATATGATAAGAGACAAATGATGATAGAAGAGGTAAAGAGAGAGAGATAATAAAGCATGTGGATGGAGAAGGTAACGATTAATTGGATAAAGCACAGATCGACCAAAGAGAATAAGGAAGTGAGAAGGTCAGAGAAGAAGATATAATAGAAGGCATGGGAATAGATATAGATATAGATAGATAAATAGATATATAGATTGATCGATAGATAGATAGATAATAATATAGATAGATAGATAGCCATATAGATAGATAGATAGATATATATAGATAGATATAGATTGATAGATAGAGATAGATAGATTGATTGATAGATAGATATATAGATTGACAGATAGATAGATAGACAGGTACAAGTCGACAAAGGCAGCACTAATTATACTTACCTAAATCCCTCATGAATAATTTAGTGGCGACGGGAGAGAGGAAGGAATCCATATTATTTTGAGGTCAAGGAGCGGGGAATATGAGAGAGACAAATAATTATAGACGAAGCAAGAACAAATAGATGAGAGAGAGAGCGAGCGAGAGAGAGAGAGCGAGAGAGAGAGAGAGCGAGAGCGAGAGAGAGCACTCCCAGCCCGATATATGCAACCGTACAACACATTTCACCGGAAGTATGGAAAAACGCTGACGAGTTACGACAACGGGATTTGGTGGCGCCGGCGGAGAATAGAAAATGGGTTTATCTAAGGAAGGCATAATTGGACTTTACGTTAGATTAATTACGCTGTGTATAATTATTAAGAGGGGATGGGCCGGTTTTTCTGACCCACATTCTCCCTCGTGTTTAGCCCCCATTGTTGCTTTTGTTTTTAAGACGTTCGGCCCATTAGTTTGGCGATTCTAAGACTTTACGCCCCATTTCTCTGTCAATACTAAGATCTTTCGTGCTATTTAGGTGTTGATTATTTCCTGGCGAGCGATAGCGAGCCTGTAATTTTAGAGTAACCGGCCTTCGGCCGGGCCATTTTTCTACCGAAAAATGTACAAATTTATCTTGAAGGGGGTCTAGGGGGATTTTTTTACAACTTGATGGAGGTCTAGGGAGGAAAAAAATAAAATAAAACGATAACAATAATTAAATGAATACACCCATCTTCCCTTAAGGGGAGATCTCCACTTGAGGGATTTTTTTCTTGACCCCTTTCTCCCTCATGTTTAGCCCCATTGCTTTTGATATTATAAAACGTTTGCCCCATTAGTTTAGCGATTTTAAGAACTTTCACCCCATATTAAGACCTTTCGTGCAATTCAGGTGTCGATTTTATCCTGGCGAGCGATAGCGAGCCTGTAATTTAAGAGGAACCGGCTTTCAGCCGGGACATTTTTCTACCGAAAAATGTACAAATTTATCTTGAAAGGGGCTCAAGGGGGTGTAATTTTAAGCTTGATGGAGGTCTAGGGAACACACTAAATACCTCACCTTAAAGAATGCACTGAACAATTTATACTGTGCATTCATTATAGAACACATAATAAAACACATAATAAACACCTTCAACACATTATAGAACACATAATAAACACCTTCAACACATTATAGAACACATTATAGAACACATAATAAAACACATAATAAACACCTTCAACACATTATAGAACACATAATAAAACACATAATAAACACCTTCAACACATTATAGAACACATAATAAACACCTTCAACACATTATAGAACACATTATAGAACACATAATAAAACACATAATAAACACCTTCAACACATTATAGAACACATTATAGAACACATAATAAACACCTTCAACACATTATAGAACACATAATAAACACCTTCAACACATTATAGAACACATTATAGAACACATAATAAAACACATAATAAACACCTTCAACACATTATAGAACACATTATAGAACACATAATAAAACACATAATAAACACCTTCAACACATTATAGAACACATTATAGAACACATAATAAAACACATAATAAACACCTTCAACACATTATAGAACACATTATAGAACACATAATAAAAACCTTCAACACATTATAGAACACATAATAAAAACCTTCAACACATTATAGAACACATAATAAACACATAATAAAACACATAATAAACCCCTTCACACATTATAGAACACATTATAGAACACATAATAAACACATAATAAAAACCTTCAACACATAATAGAACACATTATAGAACACATAATAAAACACATAATAAACACCTTCAACACATTATAGAACACATTATAGAACACATAATAAACACCTTCAACACATTATAGAACACATAATAAACACCTTCAACACATTATAGAACACATTATAGAACACATAATAAAACACATAATAAACACCTTCAACACATTATAGAACACATTATAGAACACATAATAAAACACATAATAAACACCTTCAACACATTATAGAACACATAATAAAACACATAATAAACACCTTCAACACATTATAGAACACATAATAAAACACATAATAAACACCTCAACACATTATAGAACACATAATAAACACATAATAAACACCTTCAACACATTATAGAACACATTATAGAACACATAATAAAACACATAATAAACACCTTCAACACATTAGTTGGCCATAATCGCTTTGTACAATTCCATGTGTTTTTCTATTTTGGTTTTCTTCTCTGGGTTCTCAACGTAATTTTGAGACATGTTAGGCTGATGTGTTAGTGATGTGTTAGTGATGTGTTCTAAACATGTGATGAAATGCATAATTGTTCTGATATGTGTCAGTCACAGTTTTAGGTGTTCTATTTTGCACCCACAATGATTACAGTGTATATGATAATCCCCCCCCCCTCCCCACCCCCCCCACCCCTTGTTATCCTCCTGCCCAACCCCATCTCGCCCCCGTTCCCCTCCTTGCCCACCTCGCCCCCGTCCCTCTCCAACCCCACCTCGCCCCCGCCCCCCTCCAACCCCACCTCGCCCCCGTCCCTCTCCAACCCCACCTCGCCCCCGCCCCCGCCCCGCAACCCACCTCGCCTCCTGCCCAACCCCACCTCGCCCCCGTCCACCTCGCGCCCCCGCCCCCGCAACCCCACCTCGCCTCCTGCCCCCCCCCCCACCTCGCCCCCGTCCACCTCGCCCCCCCCCCCCCCCCCCCCACCCCTACCTCCACCTCCGCCGATAACTAAACGAGGATATTAGCAAGCAAAATGGCAGTGTATGAAGGAGTTAAACAAGTGCCTTTAAAATGAGGGGAAGTGTCGCTAAGGTGCGGTATGGTATATTTTACAGTGTGTTGAACCCTCTTACCTTCGCTGATAATAATGACAGGATATTATTATGCAACCGAAATTATTAGGAACCGAATGATGCAATTGCCGACTTGCAAGTTTCGTTCTATAAGGAAGTTGGAGCCGCAGACCACGATATTTCAACCCAAATATACAACCAAAACACGGTCGTAGCATATATATATGCATACATACATCCAACCAAATTCCCCATACCTTTTATTGC
Source organism: Paralithodes platypus (assembly GCA_032716605.1). Taxonomy (NCBI): domain Eukaryota; kingdom Metazoa; phylum Arthropoda; class Malacostraca; order Decapoda; family Lithodidae; genus Paralithodes; species Paralithodes platypus. Next base: position 35,563,048 of record CM064541.1, on the reverse strand, counting down.
ATCAGAAACATCCATTATTATAGCAATGCTGTTTATTATTGGTGTTCACGGCTCCAACTTCCTTATAGCCTGAAACTCGCAAGTGGTCAATTAAGGGGGGTGACCTGCTTTTTTGTTATTTCTGTCCGTTTCTCTCTTTCTCTGGCTTGTATCCATTCGGCCCCATTCAGCCAACTATGTTAAGACGTTTATCCCCATCTAGGTGTCGATTTCTTCCTGGCGAGCGATAGCGAGCCAGCATTATATGAAGAAATCCGGCTTCGCCGGAGAAATTTTTCTATCGAAAAATGTACAAATTAAGCCTGCTGTCAAACAAAAATAAAAAATATGCTGGCTCGCTACCGCTCACCAGTAAAAAATGTACACCTGGATGGGGATCAACGTCTTAAAACAGTAGGCTGAATGGGGCCAAATGGATACAAGCCAGAGAAAGAGAGAAAAGGCCAGAAATAACAAAAAGCAGGTCACCCCCTCTTAATGAGAGGAGCGAATGTAACGAAAGCGAATGAATGCGATACACCATTACGATACCACGATGAAGAGGAGGAGGAGGAGGATCGCTGAGGCCTGAATGAATGCGATACACCATTACGATACCACGATGAAGAGGAGGAGGAGGAGGAGGATCGCTGAAGCCTGAATGAATGCGATACACCATTACGATACCACGATGAAGAGGAGGAGGAGGAGGAGGATCGCTGAAGCCTGAATGAATGCGACACACCATTACGATACCACGATGAAGAGGAGGAGGAGGAGGAGGATCGCTGAGGCCTGAATGAATGCGATACACCATTACGATACCACGATGAAGAGGAGGAGGAGGAGGATCGCTGAGGCCTGAATGAATGCGATACACCATTACGATACCACGATGAGGAGGATCGCTGAGGCCTGAATAGTTAAGCGCTCTTATTTTTAAGGAGTAGACATTTAATCTGCAGAGAGGTCAGGGGCTTTGAAAAAAGAACCTGGGGGGGGGAGGGGGGGGGGGGGGCGAGGGAACAAAAGGCGAATACACCGAGCCTGGGTTCAATCCACTCAATGACTCACAGAGGGATGTTCTCGGGTAGCATAATGACGGGGGACTGTGCATGATGATGGTATGTTTATGGACATTGGCTCTTTCGTTCACAACAACATCATCATCATCATCATCATAATAATAATAATACCAGCAACCACAAGTCCAACAACCAATTTCCGTGTAAGCATATTGTACAAAATGTGGAATATATTGCGCCATTGAATAATAATAATAATAATAATAATAACAATAATATTAATAATAATAATAAAAATAATAATAATAATAACAATAATAATAATAATAATAATAATAACAATAATAATAATAATAATAATAATAACAATAATAAAAATAATAAAAATAATAACAATAATAATAATAATAATAATAATAATAATAATAATAATAATAACAATAATAAAATAATAATAATAATAATAATAATAATAATAATAACAATAATAATAACAATAATAATAATAATAATAACAATAATAATAATAATAATAATAACAATAATAAAAATAATAATAAAAATAACAATAATAATAATAATAATAACAATAATATATAACAATAATAATATATAACAATAATAATATATAACAATAATAATATATAACAATAATAATATATAACAATAATAATAACAATAATAATAATAATAACACTAGCACCCCACATAACCAATTTCCGTGTAAGCATATTGTACAAAATGTGGACAAGATATTACCCCATTACTGCCCGAGATATTACCCCATTACTTGTACCGATAGTGTCATGCAAAGGAGAGGGTTGGGGGACTGTTCACAAGATATTATAGCAGGCCATTGGTTCCAGGGCATTCAGGCCGCGCTCCTAAACGGCCACGACCGAAATCGCCACAGAAAAAAAAAAAAAAAAATTATATATATATATATATATATATATATATATTTATATTTATATTTAAGGCCACACTCCTAAACGGCCACAACCGATCCCGCCACAGACTTAAAACTAACCAAATATACCATACTGTATCTTAACCATGTCATGGTAGTATTAAGGGGAGATATCCACCTGGAGGATTTTTTTCTGGACCCCTTTCTCCCTCATGTTTAGCCCCATTGCTTTTGAGATTTTAAGATGTTCGCCCCATTAGTTTAGCGATTTTAAGAACTTTCACCCCATAATAAGACCTTTCGTGCCATTCAGGTGTCGATTTTATCCTGGCGAGCGATAGCGAGCCTGTACTTTAAGAGGAACCGCCCTCTGGCCGGGACATTTTTCTACCGAAAAATGTACAAATTTATCTTGAAAGGGACTCAAGGGGGTGTAAGTTTAAGCTTGATGGAGGTCTAGGGAACAAACTAAATACCTCCCCTTAACCTAGCAAATCCCACATCTTCCTAGACTGAACAAAATCGTTTTATTTCAATTGGATTCTGGCTAACATTAGACGATTTCATTATGTCTGGCTAGGATATAATACATCATTATTATTATTATTATTATTATTATTATTATTGTTATTATTATTATTATTATTATTATTATTATTTTTATTATTATTTTTATTATTATTATTAATTATTATTATTATTATTTTTATTATTATTAATTATTATTATTATTGTTATTATTATTTTTATTATTATTTTTATTATTTTTATTATTATTATTATTTTTATTATTATTATTATTATTATTATTTTTATTATTATTATTTTTATTATTATTATTATTATTATCATTAGTATTATTATCATTATTAGCGCTAATATCATACGAGTGAGCGTGATGGTAGCTACTGTAAAAGACAGTTAACATGAACCAGCCATAAACTACCGGTGACCTCCAATTGATAGCGTCCCCAGCCCTATTATTGGTCATATCTCAACTATGGTCTTTAAGGGGGTACTGCTTGGTTTTTGGTCTATATATATATATATATATATATGTGTATTTAAGTTTGAGTTTCCTCGCTAGACCTCCATCAAGCTTAAAAAAACACCCCCTACACCCCCTTTCAAGATAAATTTGTACATTTTTCGGTAAAAAATGTCATGGCCGAAGGCCCATTCCTTCTATAATTACGGGCTCGCTATCGCTCGCCAGGAAAAGATTGACACCTAAATAGCACAAAAGGTCTTAATATTGACAAAGAAATTAGGCGAGATGTCTCAAAATCGTCAAACTAAACTAACGGAACAAACGTCTTAAAATCCCAATACTAATATGCTAACCATGAGAGAGAAGGGGTTCCATAAAAAGCGACCACCTCCCCCTTAATCTATTGCACATCATTATGGTCTCCATTGTGTGGTGCACCTCCAAGGGTTATATATATGTATGATAAAGGAATATACATTAATTGGTTTTATTGATAGTAATTGACTGTCTAGCCTTATATTAAGAGGCGGTTATTACTACCAGTATATCATTATATGTCTCGAGTCCACCCGCCCCCCCCCCCCCCCAAAAAAAAAAAAAAAAAAAAAAAAAAAAACACAAAATGCCAGAGTATATAGATAGGTACATAGGTAGATATCTTTATACAGGTATATTATCATGGACACATTAACCCTCTCCGACATATGACGCGATTTTGAGCCTATTGGGGATACTTTAAAGCCTTTGTTACCATCAGGGGTGTTTAGAAACCTTTAGTTTAGTTACTTCAACCTCTGCAGTTGTCTTTGAGTTAGCTGTGTTGAGCCTATTGGGGATACTTTAAAGCCTTTGTTACCATCAGGGGTATTTAGAAACCTTTAGTTTAGTTACTTCAACCTCTGCAGTTGTCTTTGAGTTAGCTGTGTTGAGCCTATTGGGGATACTTTAAAGCCTTTGTTACCATCAGGGGTATTTAGAAACCTTTAGTTTAGTTACTTCAACCTCTGCCATTGTCTTTGAGTTAGCTGTGTTGAGCCTATTGGGGATACTTTAAAGCCTTTGTTACCATCAGGGGTATTTTAGAAACCTTTAGTTTAGTTACTTCAACCTCTGCAGTTGTCTTTGAGTTAGCTGTGTTGAGCCTATTGGGGATACTTTAAAGCCTTTGTTACCATCAGGGGTATTTAGAAACCTTTAGTTTAGTTACTTCAACCTCTGCAGTTGTCTTTGAGTTAGCTGTGTTGAGCCTATTGGGGATACTTTAAAGCCTTTGTTACCATCAGGGGTATTTAGAAACCTTTAGTTTAGTTACTTCAACCTCTGCAGTTGTCTTTGAGTTAGCTGTGGGCAGAAAACTAATTTTGGAGAGGTAATTATAAGAGTGAGAGAACTCTATTTCTTATTGCTAATCTGGCAACCTCTGCGTCATCAATGCGTGAAAGGGTTAAACTGCGCTAGATCAAATGGGCTGCACATTTCCACACCCATTCCCTGGCTGACTCATCCCAAATAGTAGAACAAAAACCCGCTGTAATAAAACGATAACTCTAAGACTTAAAACCTGAGATATATTGAAAGAACTACAACTGTGGTTAGGTGGATGTGGACCAGCTCTAAATGTGGGAGAAATGCCATGAATACGAAGGGACCGTACACCCACCACACCACAACACATGTCAACAAAACACCCCCGAAGACCCCCTTTCGGTTTTTAGTTTGTTCCCAAGAGTTCCATCAAGCTTAAAATTACACCCACAAGACCCCCTTTCAAGATAAATTTGTACATTTTTCGGTAGAAAAATGTCCAGGCCGAAGGCCGGTTCCTCTTAAATTACAGGCTCGCTATCGCTCGCCAGGAAAAAATCGACACCTAAATTGCACGAAGTCTTAAAATTGACAGAAATGGGGCGACAGTTCTTAAAATCGTCAAACTAATGGGTCGAACGTCTTAAAAACCAATGGGGCTAAAGCTGAGGGAGACCATATAGGTGTGGTAAGGTGTAGGGGTATCAGCTCTAGATGTGGGCGAAATGACATGGATACGCATTGACCCGTAAACCCACCACCACCACATACAACCCATGTCAACCAAACACCAATCTCTTCCTGCCCTCTAATTTGTCCCCACCATCATATAATTATTGTCGCCCCCTCACTCTTATATCACGGTGACACATCTACCGTATATATACTACGGTACCTGTTGAAATAAATTAAGGAGAGTTTTTTTAGTTTGTTCCCTAGACCTCCATCAAGCTTAAAAATACACCCCCCCCCCCCCTCTAAAGTTCCTAAACCCCCTGTCGGTTTTTAGTTTGTTCCCTAGACCTCCATCAAGCTTAAAATTACACCCCCTAAACCCACCACAACCCATGTCAACCAAACACCCATCTCTTCCTCTCCTCTGTCGACCTCCATCAAGCTTAAAATTACACCCTCTAAGCCCCCTAAACCCACCACAACCCATGTCAACCAAACACCCATCTCTTCCTCCCCTCTGTCCACCATATTATCGTCCCTCACTCTTATGTCACGGACAGAGCCATCTATATAGTACCCTGTTGGCCTGTGGGGTCCTGGAGACGATGTGGTTGGCAATAATTAAAGGGAAGTCTTTTAGTTTGCTCCATGGACATCCATCAAGCTTAAGGGGAGATTTACACTTGAGGGATTTTTTTCTTGACTCCTTTCTCCCTCATGTTTAGCCTCATTGTTTTTCTAATTTTACGACGTTTGCCCCATTATTTTGACGATTTTAAGAACTTTCAACCCATTTCTGTAAATTTTAAGACCTTTCGTGCCATTTAGGTGTCGATTTTATCCTGGCGAGCGATAGCGAGCCTGTAATTTAAGAGGAACCGGCGTTCAGCCGGGACATTTTTCTACCGAAAAATGTACAAATTTATCTTGAAAGGGGCTCAAGGGGGTGTAATCTTAAGCTTGAAGGATATCCAGGGACCAAACTAAAAACCTCCCCTTAAAGGCCGGTTCCTCTTAAATTTCAGGCTCGCTATCGCTCGCTAGGAAAAAAATCGACATCTAAAAGGCACGAAAGGTCTTAAAATTGACATAAATGGGGCGAAAGTTCTTGCCACGACACATGACAACAAAACACCAATCTCTTCCTCCCTCTAATTTGTCCCCACCATCTTATTATCGTCCCTCACTCTTATGTCACGAACAGAGCCATCTATAAAGTACCTTGTTGGAGATGATGTGGTGGGGATGAATTAAGGGGAGGTTTTTAGTTTGTTCCCTAGACCTCCACCAAGCTTGAAATTACACCCCCTAAGACCCCCTTTCGGTTTTTAGTTTGTTCCCTAGACCTCCATCAAGCTTAAAATTACACCCACAAGACCCCCTTTCAAGATAAATGTGTACATTTTTCGGTAGAAAAATGTCGGTTCTTCTTAAATAACAGGCTCGCTATCGCTCGCCAGTTAAGAAATGACACCTAAATGGCATGAAAGGTCTTAAAATGGACAGAAATGTGTGTGTGTGTGTGTGTTCTGAATGTAAAATATGGACACAAGTGGTTTATGAGACGAAAAAATAACTCCAACAATCACAGACATGTCAACAAACCACCAATCACCACGTCCCCTGTAATTTGTCCTCCATCTTTTTATTATTGTCCCTCACTCATATGTCACGGGCAGACACGAGGACCCTGCTGTTTGGGGGCTGAGTGAGTGAGTGAGTGAGTGAGTGAGTGAGTGAGTGAGTGAGTGAGTGAGTGAGTGAGTGAGTGAGTGAGTGAGTGAGTGAGTGAGTGAGTGAGTGAGTGAGTGAGTGAGTGAGTGAGAGAGAGAGAGAGAGAGAGAGAGAGAGAGAGAGAGAGAGAGAGAGAGAGAGAGAGAGAAGAGAGAGAGAGAGAGAGAGAGAGAGAGAGAGAGAGAGAGAGAGAGAGAGAGAGAGAGAGAGAGAGAGAGAGAGAGAGAGAGAGAGAGAGAGAGAGAGAGAAACAATGTCTGAGTTAAGGACTATACAATGTGTTTGGTTAGAAAGGTTTGTCATTGATGATGCTTCAGCTTCAGCCTGCAATGCAATGACTAGCAACCCCTGTGTACTGCACCGACCTCAATAACATCTTCCTTGGTGCACATCGTTATCTACCCACCAAATTCCGTGATCATCGGTTCATAACTGTGTGAGAACTGTCTTCGTAGCGCAATGGATAAATGCACTGAATTTCGGTGTGAGCATCCTAGGTTCGAATCCCTGGACTGCCACATGTATTTGTTGAGTTCATTAATTGAGTTTAGGGGTAAAGTCGGTTGGTGGAGGTAACATAATAATATCTTGTTTACAGACAAACTGACGTGATAACATAAACTCCGTCCGACTTCATAGGCGGAGGTAATGACTGAATCCGAATTGACCATACACCCCCACACATGACAACACACACAAATCACAGCTACCTAATCTAATAATCGTCTCTTAGGTCACGGAGAGACGCGAAACACCGACTGTTCTGGGGCTTTGGAGAACAATAATGACTGTGTTTGGGAAGATTTGCATATGTAGGAACAGTTCAAATTAAGGGGAGATCTCCACTTGAGGGATTTTTGTCTTGACCCCTTTCTCCCTCATGTTTAGCCCCATTGCTTTTGATATTATAAAACGTTTGCCCCATTAGTTTAGCGATTTTAAGGACTTTCACCCCATATTAAGACCTTTCGTGCAATTCAGGTGTCGATTTTATCCTGACGAGCGATAGCGAGCCTGTAATTTAAGAGGAACCGGCCTTCGGCCGGGACATTTTTCTACCGAAAAATGTACAAATTTATCTTGAAAGGGACTCAAGGGGGTGTAATTTTAAGCTTGATGGAGGTCTAGGAAACAAACTAAATACCTTGATGGAGGTCTAGGAAACAAACTAAATACCTTGATGGAGGTCTAGGGAACAAACTAAATACCTTGATGGAGGTCTAGGAAACAAACTAAATACCTTGATGGAGGTCTAGGAAACAAACTAAATACCTTGATGGAGGTCTAGGAAACAAACTAAATACCTTGATGGAGGTCTAGGAAACAAACTAAATACCTTGATGGAGGTCTAGGAAACAAACTAAATACCTTGATGGAGGTCTAGGAAACAAACTAAATACCTTGATGGAGGTCTAGGAAACAAACTAAATACCTTGATGGAGGTCTAGGGAACAAACTAAATACCTTGATGGAGGTCTAGGAAACAAACTAAATACCTTGATGGAGGTCTAGGGAAACAAACTAAAATACCTTGATGGAGGTCTAGGAAACAAACTAAATACCTTGATGGAGGTCTAGGAAACAAACTAAATACCTTGATGGAGGTCTAGGAAACAAACTAAATACCTTGATGGAGGTCTAGGAAACAAACTAAATACCTTTGATGGAGGTCTAGGAAACAAACTAAATACCTTGATGGAGGTCTAGGGAACAAACTAAATACCTTGATGGAGGTCTAGGGAACAAACTAAATGCCTTCCCTTGATAGTTATCCGGCAGTTTAGCTTATATACTCATGGGTAATTCTAAGTTACTATCACTGTTACCATCAGGGGTATTTAGAAACCTTTAGTTTAGTTACTTCAACCTCTGCAGTTGTCTTTGAGTTAGCTGTGTTGAGCCTATTGGGGATACTTTAAAGCCTTTGTTACCATCAGGGGTATTTAGAAACCTTTAGTTTGTTTACTTCAACCTCTGCAGTTGTCTTTGAGTTAGCTGTGGGCAGAACACTAATTTTGGAGAGGTAATTATAAGAGTGAGAGAACTCTATTTCTTATTGCTAATCTGGCAAACTCTGCGTCATAAATGCGTGAAAGGGTTAACTGGATTAGTCTAGTCCTTTTTGAGTTATGAGAGGTTAGGAACTTAGGGGTTACGATCTCTGGCCAACCTACAATGAACGAACTATAGTAGTTAATTTTTGTTTCGCGGTGAATAAAATGTCAAGTTAAATTCTTACAATTAGTTTCTCGCTATTATAAGATTTTAAGGGGAGGTTTTTAGTTGATTCCCTAGACTTCCATCAAGCTTAAAATTACTCCCCCTAGACCCCCTTTCTAGATAAATTTGTACATTTTTCGATAGAAAAATGTCCCGGCCGAAGGCCGGTTCCCATTAAATTACAGGCTCGCTATCGCTCGCCAGGAAAAAACCAACACCTAAATAGCGCGAATAGTCTTAAAATTGACAGAAATGGGGCGAGGGTTCTTAAAATCGGCAAACTAACGGGGCGAACGTCTTAATATCTCAAAAAGCAATGTGGTTAAACATGAGGGAGAAAGGGGTCGAGAAAAAAAAATCCTCCAGGTGGAAATCTCCCCTTAACAACATCTGAGGTGAAGCCATTGATGTCGGGGGCTGATGAGTGATCGGTGTTTCTGAATGCTTGTGTGCTTACTTTGTGTGGGCGAACTGGCAAGCCGGTATCACACGAGCGCTTTTTCACTCAACATTTATCCTCAACACTGATCTGGCAGCTTATGAGGTCAACATATACTATATTTCGGTTGCCTAAATTCATCTATCATCGGTCTAGTTTCCGATGCCACGGCAAAATATTCCAGAAATGTTGCCAGAAAAATGTTGATCATCGAATGTTGACTATAAAAGCTCTCGTGTGATACCGGCTTTATGCGTTCTTCGTCTGTCACCTCTGTTTCCATTCTCGAGTCTCTTGCTGATCCTCCCTACCCCTTGTGGGAGTCAGGGCTGGCTACTGACTGACACGATGTTATATGGGCAGAAAACTAATTTTGGAGAGGTAATTATAAGAGTGAGAGAACTCTATTTCTTATTGCTAATCTGGCAACCTCTGCGTCATATGAGTCTGAAGGGGTTAATATGTCCCCCACCTTATTATTCTCTCTCTCTCTCTCTCTCTCTCTCTCTCTCTCTCTCTCTCTCTCTCTCTGTAAATAGATGATACCGGTACTAATAATAATCGATTTATTTCGAGTGTGTGTGAGTGCGTGTGTATGGGGGAGGAGGAGAGAGTGAGTGAGTGTGTGAATCGACTCTTATAGTAAAGTCGAATGAAGCAGGTAGGAACCTAACCCTACAGTATACAGATCCCTCACACACGTCAACAAAACACTGATTACAGGTACTCTTTAAGTTGTCCCCCACCCCCCCCCCCCCACCCCCAGGCTATTACTGTCACACACACGCCCTTTACTTCCCGGCCACACACGATCACCCGGCTGTTCTGGGGCTTGGGATGATAATAATGGCTGTGTTTGGGAAGATTTGCATGTGTTTGGGAAGATTTGCATGTGTTTGGGAAGATTTGCATGTGTTTGGGAAGATTTGCATGTGTTTGGGAAGATTTGCATGTGTTTGGGAAGATTTGCATGTGTTTGTTTGGGAAGATTTGCATGTGTTTGGGAAGATTTGCATGTGTTTGGGAAGATTTACATGTGTTTGGGAAGATTTACATGTGTTTGGGAAGATTTGCATGTATTTGGGAAGATTTGCATATGTTTGGGAAGATTTGCATGTATTTGGGAAGATTTGCATGTGTTTGGGAAGATTTGCATATGTTGGTACACATTCGGATGCCAGTCGCTAGCCCACTCCGGATACTATTCCTGGAAGTTCATCTTTGGAAGCGAATGGATTAACATACTGTGTTTTACATAAAAAATGGGGTTTGTGCCTGACTAGATAGATAGATAGATAGATAGATAGATAGATAGATAGATAGATAGATAGATAGATAGATAGATAGATAGATAGATAGATAGATAGATAGATAGATAGATATAGATAGATAGATAGATAGATAGATAGATAGATAGATAGAGAGAGAGAGAGAGAGAGAGAGAGAGATAGATTGACAAACAAATGCCATCCAAAAATCAATCCAGATAGTCGCAAAAATAAAAAGTTACTGACAAATGCGCCTTCAACAAAACATATGGTGAAAGATAAGCGTTGAAGTTGTATCCAGTCTCTCTCTTTCCTATTTCTAAATTATAAGTTCATAGCGAGTCAGAGGATCCCACAGAGAGAGAGAGGGCAGAGTATTAACCCCTTCAGTACCGGCGACGTGCTTTTAGTTCTATGCTAGCTACATTCAGACACATTTGTGCAGTAAAGGGGAGGTTTCTAGTTTGTTTCCTACTCCCCCTTGACCCCCTTTCAAGATAAATTTGTACATTTTTCGTTAGAAAAATGTCCCCGGCTGAAAGCCGATTCCTCTTAAATTACAGGCTCGCTATCGCTCGCCAGGATAAAATCGACACCTAAATGGCACGAAAGGTCTTAAAATTGACAGAAATGGGTCGAAGGTTCTTAAAATCGTCAAAATAATGGGGCGAACGTCTTAAACTTAGAAAAAGCAATGGGGCTAAACATGAGGGAGAAAGGAGTCAAGAAAAAAATCCCTCAAGTGGAAATCCCCCCCCTGAAGAAGGATCTGTGGTGGTGAGAATGGTGACGGGAGATTGTTCGAAGCCGGTTCATAGTTGGAGGCCCGTTTTAAACTGAATAAAATCGCAGAATAGCAGCCAAATAAAGTTAATAAAATAAAGTCCCAAGACTCGCTTTAATTCGCCAAGACAAAATCGACACCTAAATGGCACGAAAGGTCTTAATACTGACACAGAAATAGGCGAACGTCTTAACATTTGAAAACTAATGGGGCTCAGCACGCAGGAGAAAGGAGTTCAGAAAAAACCCCCAGATACCTCCCCTTCAGGTAATTTAGTTCGTAATGCCATAATGATCATTAGGTGGAGAGTACGTGGAGTATGTGGAGTACGGTACAACTAATTATGAACTCTCTCTCTCTCTCTCTCTGTAATGAGTGTAGTGCACTAGACAATCTCTTCCCACTTCTATTGGACCGCAAGGCCTTTGAAATACCGTTATGGTATCTCTCGAATTTTCTCTAAGATATAAGTGAACCGTTTTAGAATTCATCTATCTATTGCCTGACGCCGTGATCCCCAAAGGGGTGGCCACGAGCGAACCGCCCCCATGCACCTCTGTCCTCAGTCAGTCGACGCCCCTCCTCCCAACCAGCACGCCTTCATCCATATACTTCCTTACTCCATCCTTCCACCTCTCTTTCGGTTTACCTCTCCCTCTTTGTCCTTCCATCTCGCTCTCGTACACCTTAGTCATTCTCTCCCATATGACCTAACCATCTCAAGGTGTTCTTTTTCATACTTTCCAGCACATCTACCTCCACACCACACCTCCTTCTTACTTCCTCATTCGTCTGTCTATCCCTCCATGTAACTCCGCATGCACTTCTCAAGTAACTAATTTTCACCCCTCTCACTCTTGGTCTGAGTCTCTTCTCAAACGTCCACGCTTCGCTTCCGTAAGTCAATGTCGGGATTACCACACTGTCATGCAAGGACTTCTTCACTTCCATACTGACCACCCTATTTCTTGTTACTGCTTTTAACGTTCCTACAACCCTCTTCCCCTGTTGTACCCTATCCCTCACTGCCTCATCCATAGTCCCATCTTTACTCAACACACTGCCCAGATACTTCACCCTCTCCGACATATGACGCGATTTTGAGCCTATTAGGGATACTTTAAAGCCTTTGTTACCATCAGGGGTATTTAGAAACCTTTAGTTTAGTTACTTCAACCTCTGCAGTTGTCTTTGAGTTAGCTTTGGGCAGAAAACTAATTTTGGAGAGGTAATTATAAAAGTGAGAGAACTCTATTTCTTATTGCTAATCTGGCAACCTCTGCGTCATAGGAGTCTGAAAGGGTTAAAAGAGCTGACGATCTCCATATCCTGACCGTTCAACTTCACCTCACAGTCTGTGACTTCACCCCTTTCTCCTTCACTTCACTTTAGAATTCACGAAGAGATATATATTCGGAAAAGAGAAGCGCGAATAACGTAAACAAAATAAAAGAGTATCGGCATTGTACATTTCTAAACTCTCCGTTCATTGTCCCAAAACAACCTGTGAGGAGAAAGCAGGCAAACAATCTGCATTATTCAGATATCCATTATTGGGCCAATTATCGGTGAGTTCAGAAGGTTAAGGCGGGTGACCTGTTTTTGTTCGGTCCTTTTCTATCTTTCTCTGGCTTGTATCCATTTGGCCCCATTCAGCCTACTGTTTTAAGACGTTTATCCCCATCCAGGTGTCAATTTTTTACTGGTGAGCGGTAGCGAGCCAGCATTTTTTGTATTTTGTTTGACAGCAGGCTAAATTTGTAAATTTTTCGATAGAAAAATATCTCCGGCGAAGCCGGATTTCTTCATATAATGCTGGCTCGCTATCGCTCGCCAGGAAGAAATCGACACCTAGATGGGGATAAACGTCTTAAAATAGTTGGGTGAATGGGGCCGAATGGATACAAGCCAGAGAAAGAGAGAAAAGGACAGAAATAACAAAAAGCAGGTCACCCCCCTTAAGCAGGTCACCCCCCTTAAGCAGGTCACCCCCCTTAAGCAGGTCACCCCCCTTAAGCAGGTCACCCCCCTTAAGCAGGTCACCCTCCTTAAGCAGGTCACCCTCCTTAAGCAGGTCACCCTCCTTAAGCAGGTCACCCTCCTTAAGCAGGTCACCGTCCTTAAGCAGGTCACCCCCCTTAAGCAGGTCACCCCTCCTTAAGCAGGTCACCCTCCTTAAGCAGGTCACCCCCCTTAAGCAGGTCACCCCCCCTTAAGCAGGTCACCCCCCCTTAAGCAGGTCACCCCCCTTAAGCAGGTCACCCCCCTTAAGCAGGTCACCCCCCTTAAGCAGGTCACCCCCTTAAGCAGGTCACCCCCTTAAGTAGGTCACCCCCCTTAAGCAGGTCACCCCCCCTTAAGCAGGTCACCCCCCTTAAGCAGGTCACCCTCCTTAAGCAGGTCACCCTCCTGAAGGTATATGTGTTTATCCATTGTTGTAAAGTACATATTATATGCAAATCCGTACCAGATAGAGATAGATAGATAGACAGTAGATATAGATACAGAGATAACAAGACTGAGAGATTACAATGATCGAAGGTAACTAGAGTCTCTTGTTTTCCAGCTAAGGGTAAATTGCCATGTCACTATCTTGGTTACTCCTCGGCTATAAGGTCGATTTTGTAGCGAAATATGCTGTTAATTATGACAACGTGACATTTAAGGGGAGATCTCCACTTGAGGGATTTTTTTCTTGACCCCTTTCTCCCTCATGTTTAGCCCCATTGCTTTTGATATTATAAAACGTTTGGCGATTTTAAGAACTTTCACCCCATATTAAGACCTTTTGTGCAATTCAGGTGTCGATTTTATCCTGGCGAGCGATAGCGAGCCTGTAATTTAAGAGGAACCGGCCTTCGGCCGGGACATTTTTCTACCGAAAAATGTACAAATTTATCTTGAAAGGGACTCAAGGGGGTGTAATTTTAAGCTTGATGGAGGTCTAGGAAACAAACTAAATACCTCCCCTTAATACGACACACAGCCATAGTAGTTGCATAGATTCCCATTAAGTATCGATAAATCAGCTAATAATAAGAGATTCAATTTATGATCCGCTGGAACACAATAGAGTCTAGGAAAACAATAGAGTCTAGGATAACAATAGAGTCTAGGATAACAATAGAGTCTAGGATAACAATAGAGTCTAGGATAACAATAGAGTCTAGGATAACAATAGAGTCTAGGATAACAAGTCTAGGATAACAATAGAGTCTAGGATAACAATAGAGTCTAGGATAACAATAGAGTCTAGGATAACAATAGAGTCTAGGATAACAAACTCTAAGAGACAATCATGGGTAATAGGCATTCTATCGACTTGCTATCAATTGGAATCGAGATAATGGGAATTGGAATCGATAGCGAGCGGATGATTTCGATTAGCGCCGACCGGTTTCCGTAGCTTGTGTAATGTATAGGCTGGCGCGCAATGAAAAATAAAGTTTGAGTGTGTGGGGGGGGTGAAATAGATAGATAGATAGATAGATAGATAGATAGATAGATAGATATACTGTAGATAGATAGATAGATATACTGTAGATAGATAGATAGATATACTGTAGATATAGATAGATATAGATATACTGTAGATATATAGATATAGATAGATAGATAGATAGATAGATAGATATACTGTAGATAGATAGATAGATATACTGTAGATAGATAGATAGATAGATAGATATACTGTAGATACATAGATATACTGTAGATAGATAGATATAGATAGATAGATAGATATATATACTGTAGATAGATAGATAGATAGATAGATAGATATATACTGTAGATAGATAGATAGATATACTGTAGATAGATAGATATACTGTAGATAGATAGATAGATATAGATATACTGTAGATAGAGTGTAATGTGAAGGATGACTTATAATGAAACATCAAGTTTGTATGTGTGTGTGTGTGTGTGTGTGTGTGGGGGGGGGGGGTTGTGGAATTTGAGTGTAGTAGGTGATTTATAATAAATAATCAAATGTGTGTGTGTGAAAGTAATGTGAAGGCTGACTTATGATGAACAATCAAGTTTGTGTCTGTGTGTGTTTGTGTGTGTGTCTGTTTGTGTGTGAATTTTAGTGTAAATGCTGACTTATATTGAAGAATCAAGTTTGTATATGTGTGTGTGTGTATGTGTGTGTGTATGTGTGTATGTGTGTGTGTGTATGTGTGTGTGCGCGTGTGTGTCTGTCTGTCTGCCTGTGCGTGTGTAATTTCATGACCACTAACCGCAAAATGTTAAGCCATTCGTGATAAACCAGCACAGCGCAGTGGGATCGTATTGCACACGACATAATTGAAATATTCGAATCCATACCAATTATTTATCAACTTTATTATTCTATCTCTCTTTGGATAATCATAATTACTAAATGTTGATGTCAAGCTACTTTAGGTAAGGAGAGATAGGGTGAATGTTGATGTCAAGCTACTTTAGGTAAGGAGAGATAGGGTGAATGTTGATGTCAAGCTACTTTAGGTAAGGAGAGATAGGGTGAATGTTGATGTCAAGCTACTTTAGGTAAGGAGAGATAGGCTGAATGTTGATGTCAAGCTACTTTAGGTAAGAAGAGATAGGGTGAATGTTGATGTCAAGCTACTTTAGGTAAGGAGAGATAGGGTGAATGTTGATGTCAAGCTACTTTAGGTAAGGAGAGATAGGCTGAATGTTGATGTCAAGCTACTTTAGGTAAGAAGAGATAGGGTGAATGTTGATGTCAAGCTACTTTAGGTAAGGAGAGATAGGGTGAATGTTGATGTCAAGCTACTTTAGGTAAGGAGAGATAGGGTGAATGTTGATGTCAAGCTACTTTAGGTAAGGAGAGATAGGCTGAATGTTGATGTCAAGCTACTTTAGGTAAGGAGAGATAGGGTGAATGTTGATGTCAAGCTACTTTAGGTAAGGAGAGATAGGGTGAATGTTGATGTCAAGCTACTTTAGGTAAGGAGAGATAGGGTGAATGTTGATGTCAAGCTACTTTAGGTAAGGAGAGATAGGGTGAATGTTGATGTCAAGCTACTTTAGGTAAGGAGAGATAGGGTGAATGTTGATGTCAAGCTACTTTAGGTAAGAAGAGATAGGGTGAATGTTGATGTCAAGCTACTTTAGGTAAGGAGAGATAGGGTGAATGTTGATAGCTACTTTAGGTAAGAAGAGATAGGGTGAATGTTGATGTCAAGCTACTTTAGGTAAGGAGAGATAGGGTGAATGTTGATGTCAAGCTACTTTAGGTAAGGAGAGATAGGCTGAATGTTGATGTCAAGCTACTTTAGGTAAGGAGAGATAGGCTGAATGTTGATGTCAAGCTACTTTAGGTAAGGAGAGATAGGCTGAATGTTGATGTCAAGCTACTTTAGGTAAGGAGAGATAGCTGAATGTTGATGTCAAGCTACTTTAGGTAAGGAGAGATAGGCTGAATGTTGATGTCAAGCTACTTTAGGTAAGGAGAGATAGGCTGAATTTGAGCATATTAGATTTAACCTCTTCTTGTATACTTGTTTTTAATACTAGATAGATAGATAGATAGATAGATAGATGCAGGCAGGCAAAGAGCACAGAAGGAATAATGTGACACAATATGATGGAGTCTGGCCTGAATCAGTCATAAAGAGAGGTGCAGGGAATGGTGCACGGGGGGTATTATGAGACCGATTGTGAGCCATGAGAGAGAGAGAGAGAGAGAGAGAGAGAGAGAGAGAGAGAGAGAGAGAGAGAGAGAGAGAGAGAGAGAGAGAGAGAAAGAGAGAGAGAGAGAGAGAGAGAGAGAGAGAGAGAGAGAGAGAGAGAGAGAGAGAGAGAGAGAGAGAGAGAGAGAGAGAGAGAGAGAGCGAGAGAGAGAGAGAGAGACCATACTGAACACACTCTTCGTACCCCCGACCTAATTCACCCGTAATACACCTTCGCCAATATCGGTCCTGCTCATAGAATACTTCCAAAGGCTCCACAGTTACCGGTTGTTATGGGGAGATTTCCACTTGAGGGATTTTTTTCTTGACCCCTTTCTCCCTCATGGTTAACCCCATTGCTTTCGAGATTTTAAGACGTTTGCCCCATTATTTTGACGATTTTAAGAACTTTCAACCCATTTCTGTCGATTTTAAGACCTTTCGTGCCATTTAGGTGTCGATTTTATCCTGGCGAGCGATAGCGAGCCTGTAATTTAAGAGGAACCGGCTTTCAGCCGGGACATTTTTCTACCGAAAAATGTACAAATTTATCTTGAAAGGGGCTCAAGGGGGAGTAATTTTAAGCTTGATGGAGGTCTAGGGAACAAACTAGAAACCTCCCCTTAAGGGGGGGAGGGGGGACTTATTTGTTTATCTTTGTTAATATTCCTATAGTTTCCTCCCTAGACCTCCATCAAGCTTAATAAAAAACACCCCCTAGACCCTCTTCGAGTTAAGTTTGTACATTTTTCGGTAGAAAAATGTCACGATTCCTCCTAAAATTAC
>CM064541.1:35535619-35545151 GCA_032716605.1 Paralithodes platypus | reverse complement strand
CCCCCCACAATCCCTTCACATACGCAGCCGTCCACGTCCCCGCCACCTCTCCTACCCTTCATTTCGTGTGGGAGATAACTTACGGTTTCCGTGTCATCTCAACCAGATAGTAAACCATCTTTTCAAACCGGTAGCTCTCGAACCCTATTGCCAAATTAACCCAGACCAACCAACCGCGCCGCCAAAATATAGTACTAACCTAACCTTAAGGCCGTATTGGGAAGTGATTCTGGGTACTTGTGGTTGAGAGGCTACTGGTCTGAAATGGTCCTACTTGTGGTTGAGTTTGATCTTCGGGTCTACAGGAATCAACTGCTTACCACTTTTTCACTGTAGTCTATCAAACCGCCTACGCTATAACACTTCCATCTTGCCCATCCACCTTGGCCTGTTCCTATCGCGTTCCACCCATTGCCTTCCATCTTCCACCATTGAACCGCCATCTGTCCACCATTGCCTTTCCTTATTCTCTTCCACCATTGCCTTCCATCTTCCACCATTGCCTTCCATCTTCCACTATTGCCCGTTCCATCGTGCAACCAGCCGGTTGGGTGCCTTCCTCTTCTTCCACCATTGCGCCATCTCGCATCTTCCAACCATTGCCTTTCCATCGTCCACCATTGACCTCCATCGCTTCTCCATCCATTGACCTCAATCGTTCCACCATTGACCTCCATCTTCCCACCCTTTTGACCTCCATCTTCCACCATTGCCTTCCTTACTGTCCAGTGCACCATTGTACCCACCCCATCTTCCACCATTTGTTGCCTCCTCATCGTTAGGCCACCATTGCCCTCCATGAGCGTTCCACCATTGACCATCCATGCTTCCACCATTTGACCATTTGCCTTCCATCTTCCACCATTGCCTTCCATCTTCCACCATTGCCTTCCATCTTCCACCATTGACCTCCATCTTCCACCATTGCCTTCCATCTTCCACCATTGACCTCCATCTTCCACCATTGACCTCCATCTTCCACCATTGACCTCCATCTTCCACCATTGACCTCCATCTTCCACCATTGACCTCCATCTTCCACCATTGCCTCCCATCTTCCACCATTGACCTCCATCTTCCACCATTGCCTTCCATCTTCCACCATTGCCTTCCATCTTCCACCATTGCCTTCCATCTTCCACCATTGCCTTCCATCTTCCACCATTGCCTTCCATCTTCCACCATTGACCTCCATCTTCCACCATTGACCTCCATCTTCCACCATTGCCTTCCATCTTCCACCATTGACCTCCATCTTCCACCATTGACCTCCATCTTCCACCATTGACCTCCATCTTCCACCATTGCCTCCCATCTTCCACCATTGACCTCCATCTTCCACCATTGACCTCCATCTTCCACCATTGACCTCCATCTTCCACCATTGACCTCCATCTTCCACCATTGACCTCCATCTTCCACACCATTTGCCTCCCGCTTCCACCATTGAAACCTCTATCTTTCCCCCCATTGACCTCCATCTTCGACCATTGACCCTCCAGCTTTCCAACCATTGACCTCCATGCTTCCACCATTTCCTTCCATCTCTTCACCATTTGACCTCCATCTTCCACCATTGGACCTCCATCTTTCCCCATTGACCTCCTATCATTCCACCATGGAACCTCCTATCTTCCACCCTTGACCTCCATCTTCCACCATTGACCTCCATCTTCCACCATTGACCTCCATCTTCCACCATTGACCTCCATCTTCCACCATTGACCTCCATCTTCCACCATTGGGTTGACCTCCACTATCTTCCAACCATTGCCGGCTCCCATCTTCTGTCCATCTCCCCTCCAAGGAATTATCCGCTCACAACTCTTTCTCGCGTTTTTCCCACTTTTGCATTTCTCCACTCCCTTCACTAGTCTCCCCCTCCAGCCTCAGATCAGTAGACCACAGCCCCACTAAATCTGGCGAGGGTATGAATCTGCGGGGATGGGTGATTGAACCTGGCGATGGTAGAATCTGGGGTGAATCTCTATGATATCTCTAAGCAGAGCCCACACTATTATCAGGCGCAGGGACCACCTCTACCTTAAGGGAGGTGACCTGTTTTGGTTCTGTTCTTTTCTACCTTTCTCTGCCTTGTACCCATTTGGCCCCATTCAGGCTCCTGTTTTAAGACGTTTATCCCCATCCATGTTCTCAATTTGTCTACTGGTGGAGAGCGGTAGCGAGCACCAGCCATATTTTTTTATTTTCTGTTTGACAGCAGGCTTAAATTTGTACAATGTTTGACCGAATAGAAAAAATGTCTCTCCGCGCTAAGCCGGACTTTTCTTCATATAATTCTGGCGCCGCTATCGCTCGCCAGGAAGAAATCGACACCTATTGTAGATGGGGATAAACGTCTTAAAATTGTTGGCTGAATGGGGCCGAATGGATACAAGCCAGAGAAAGGGAGAAAAGGACAGAAATAACCAAAAGCAGGCCACCCCTCTTAACCCTCTCTATACAGTGCAGCAGCACCTTCACTAATTACTAACATAGGCATTGATCCGTCTGTTTGAGAGTGTTATGACAAAATAATTCACTTAGACACACACTTTAATTCAATATTAACCCTTAGCTATGTAAGTAATGGAAGTACACACACACACACACGCACACACCCACCACACACACACCCACACACCAACTGGGTAGATGGAAAACGGGAGATAAAAATAAAGCTAGATACAAATTTGAAGCGGAACAAGTCTAGTCAAGAAGAAGCCATACGAGAGATATCCAACGATTAGCACGCAAATAGAAATCGAAAGTGGATTCCAATATGAGACCCCGAATTTCCTCCTTTCCTCATTACCCCCACCCCCCCCCTCCCCCCTCTCTACTTCTCCTCCCCCCCACCCCTCCCCCCCCCCCCTTCCCCATTTTACCTTCCCTCTCCTCCCTCCTCTTTGACTCATTGACCCCCCCCTGCCTCTCCCCCCCCCCACCCTCGTGTCGGTCCCCCCACCGCGGCCATGATCCCCCCCAACAAGGGCCTGGCTTAGCACACTATTCGATAGTTATTACCCCCCATAAAGACCCCCCCCCGGGGTCCGGGGTCCCAGAGCACCTGTATACCACCCAAGACCTATAGACTACCACCCATGGTATATATATATATATATATATAACTATAATATTATAGATTATAATATATATATCTATCAGCTGTATATAATAGATATACACGACACAGACATACCTACAGACGACATACATACTCCATATGTATATGTTTCCAAGCTCTCAGTGGGGTTCGAACCGTCGACCGTCAGACGATAGCCGACGTTCGACGTTCGAACGTTCGACGGTTCGAATCCCACTGAGAGCTTGGAAACATTTAGTGGCTCACGTGTATTTGTGATATATACTCAATATGTATATATATATATATATATATATATATATATATTGAGAGAGAGAGAGAGAGAGAGATTTTGCGTGTGTGTGTGTTGGGGGGGGGGGGGGGGGGGGAATTGATAGACCCCAGAGTAGAAATCATTAATCACCATAAAATCATGTACAGACGAAAACAAGATGGATCAGCCTCCAAAACGAGAATATAATATTTCTGATCCTTGACTTGTCCAGCCTCAGTCACTTCAGTCCTTCCGCTCACAAGTGCTTCCGCTCACATTATAAATTAAATACTTATATACTTAAAGTTTAACCTTAAAGCTAAGCCAGTGAAATGGTACGATAGGTTTTGGTTAGGTTAAGGGGAGGTATTTAGTTTGGTCCCTAGATATCCATCAAGCTTAAGATTACACCCCCTTGAGCCCCTTTCAAGATAAATTTGTACATTTTTCGGTAGAAAAATGCCCTGGCTGAAACCCGGTTCCCCTCTTAAATAACAGGCTCGCTAATCTCTCGCCATGATAAAAAACGGCCACCTAAACTGGGGGGGCAACGCAATGGTCTTAAAAATTGACAGAAATGGGTCGAAAGTTTTCTTAAAAATCCCCGGTCAAAATAATGGGGCGAACATCTTAAAATTAGAAAAGCAATGGGGCTAAACATGAGGGAGAAAGGAGTCAAGAAAAAAATCCCTCGAGTGGAAATCTCCCCTTAAGCAAGGTTAGGTCAGATTAGTTTTGTCAAGTTAAGCTGTGTTTTTAGATCACATTAGTTTGTGTTAAATTAGGCTAGTTGAAGTCCGATTAGGCTAGCTTAGGTTAGCCTAGTTAATGTCTGGTTAGGGTAGTTTAGGTCAAATTAGGCTAGTTTAGGTCAGACTAGGCTAGTTAGAAAGCTGTATTTTGTTGTTATTTGGGTAGCGTGGGTCAGGTTTGATTAGGTCAGCAGGTTGGGTTAGTCTAGTTGAGGTCAGGTTAGGTCATAGTAGTGACACACAAACAATGTATGGATTAAAATACCGTGGATGAAGCAAACATTCAACAACAACAACAACAACAACAACAAAACATGATGCGAAACGCCATGCGAGCGAAAATAACAGGTTTGCGGAAATAGCTTAAAATTACTATTTTATACCACTGGGCCACCCTAGGGAAAAATTACCTGTCACCAGTCATTTGTTTCTACACTCACTGACTGGTGTGTGTGTGAGAGAGAGAGAGAGAGAGAGAGAGAGAGAGAGAGAGAGAGAGAGAGAGAGAGAGAGAGAGAGAGAGAGAGAGGACCAGAGAGAGAGACGGAGAGAGATGACGAGAGAAGCAGAGAGAGAGAGAGAGATAGATAGAAGAGAGAGAGAGAGACGGAGAGATGACGAGAGAAAAAAAGAGAGAGAGAGAGAGAGAGAGAGAGAGAGAGAGAGAGAGAGAGAGAGAGAGAGAGAGAGAGACCCACCCCAGTACTTTAGGAGGCGATGCTGTTGATATTATGTGACAAAGGCAGCTCAGGCAGAGGTATGTGCTCTACGGAGAGCCTCTCCAGTTGAATTATAAGAATACTATTATGATGGAACCAGTTATGGATTCATCATGACCGTTTTGGTGGGGTCAGTACTCAAGGTATTAGTGAGTAGGGCCTATAATTGGGCCTAGTAATTGGGGTTGGGTGTCACAAGGATCTGCCTTGTATGGGCCGATCGGCTTTTTGCAGACTCCCATTTTCTTATGTTCTTTCCAAAATGCTTAGCATTTGTTTATGACCTGATTGTCTCTCCTGCCACTGTGGTATCTTACATTAAACAGAAAATAACGTGTTCACAGGAGAATAAAACTCATATATGCCTTTACTTGTACAGAGATATGTTTGTGAACTTATTTGGGCGAGTCACAATGATTACGTGTGGAGAGAAGCGTTGAATTATGGTGTGTGTGTGTGTGTGTGTGTGTGTGTGTGTGTGTGTGTGGGGTGGGGTGGGTGTGTGTGTGTGTGGGTGTGTGTGTGTGGGGTGTGTGTGTGTGTGTGGTGTGTGAGTGTGTGGTATACCTGGCGTGGCTGTCAAGTTGGGTTACGTGTGTGTTACTGTGAGGTCACCGGACTCTGACCCCGAGTTATGATATTCAACAATACACCTTTCTTTGAGAACACACATCACCCTCTCTCACACATATGATATTTTTTTTTTGTATCTGGACCCCCATCTCCCTCATGTTTTGCCCCATTACTTTTGACATTTTAAGACATTCGCCCCATTAGTATAGTGATTTTAAGACCTGTTGCCCCATTTCTGTAAATTTCAAAAAGTGTCGTGCCATTTAGCTGTCGATAGTTTCCCAAGCGAACGATAGCGAGCCTGTAATTTATGAGTAATCGAAAAATGTACGCATTTATTTCGAAGGGTGGGTCGTGTGGGTATCTTTTTATTAAGTTTGATGGAGGTTTAGGGATCAAACGAAAACCCTCGCCTTAAAAACAGACCTCCTCTTCGTGTGGGTATCTTTTTATTAACCCTTTCACGTTTTTATGACGCAGAGGTTGCCAGATTAGCAATAAGAAATAGAGTTCTCTCACCCTTATAATTACCTCTCCAAAATTAGTTTTCTGCCCACAGCTAACTCAAAGACAACTGCAGAGGTTGAAGTAACTAAACTAAAGGTTTCTAAACACCCCTGATGGTAACAAAGGCTTTAAAGTATCCCCCATTGGCTCAACATAGCTAACTCAAAGACAACTGCAGAGGTTGAAGTAACTAAACTAAAGGTTTCTAAATACCCCTGATGGTAACAAAGGCTTTAAAGTATCCCCAATAGGCTCAACGCAGCTAACTCAAAGACAACTGCAGAGGTTGAAGTAACTAAACTAAAGGTTTCTAAACACCCCTGATGGTAACAAAGGCTTTAAAGTATCCCCCATAGGCTCAACACAGCTTACTCAAAGACAACTGCAGAGGTTGAAGTAACTAAACTAAAGGTTTCTAAATACCCCTGATGGTAACAAAGGCTTTAAAGTATCCCCAATAGGCTCAACACAGCTAACTCAAAGACAACTGCAGAGGTTGAAGTAACTAAACTAAAGGTTTCTAAACACCCCTGATGGTAACTAAGGCTTTAAAGTATCCCCAATAGGCTCAACACAGCTAACTCAAAGACAACTGCAGAGGTTGAAGTAACTAAACTAAAGGTTTCTAAACACCCCTGATGGTAACAAAGGCTTTAAAGTATCCCCAATAGGCTCAACCCAGCTAACTCAAAGACAACTGCAGAGGTTGAAGTAACTAAACTAAAGGTTTCTAAATACCCCTGATGGTAACAAAGGCTTTAAAGTATCCCCAATAGGCTCAACACAGCTAACTCAAAGACAACTGCAGAGGTTGAAGTAACTAAACTAAAGGTTTATAAATACCCCTGATGGTAACAAAGACTTTAAAGTATCCCTAATAGGCTCAAAATTGCGTCAAGAACGTGAGAGGGTTAAGTTTGCTGGAGGTCTAGGGATCAAACTATAAACCTCTCCTTCACACCACACCACCTCTCACACAGCCTGGCCATAATCGGGAAGATGGTGGAAAACAAGGCAAAATTAGTTCTGCGCTTTTTCCGTCAAATTTTGAACATAAGAAAATGGGAGTCTGCAGAAAGCCGATTGGCCCACACAAGGCATATCCCTCTCACACCCAACCCATCGCGTCCACACGTTTATATAATTGTATCTTGAAGTTCTCTATCGTTCTTGATTCTCAACATATTTATTTTGCTAGTTTCTGTTATTGTCGGCTTGGAATCGACAAGTAGACTGACTATATGATTTGAAGGGGAGGTTTTTAGTTTGGTCCCTAGATATCCTTCAAGCTTAAGATTACACCCCCTTGAGCCCGTTTCAAGATAAATTTGTACATTTTTCGGTAGAAAAATGTCCCGGCTGAAAGCCGGTTCCTCTTAAATTACAGGCTCGCTATCGCTCGCCAGGATAAAATCGACACCTAAATGTCACGAAAGGTCTTAAAATTGATAGAAATGGGTTGAAAGTTCTTAAAATCGTCAAAATAATGGGACGAACGTCTTCAAATGATAAAACAATGGGGCTAAACATGAGGGAGAAAGGAGTCAAGAAAAAAAAATCCCTCAAGTGGACATCTCCCGTTAATAGACTGAAATAGTGTGCATCTCTAATTCCACTCGTGTGACACCCCTTATAGAAAAGCTATCGGCATGGGCAGATATGGATATATTCTCTGGATCCTGGGTACATAGTTGTGGATGCGTGGACTTTATTCCCATAGTTAGAATTGGTTAGATTAGTCAAATTAGATCGATTTCGTTTCAGAGAAGATATAGGCAGATATTGGTTTGGTAACCGAGTGGAATAGGCTACCGAGTGATATAGTGGGATCAAGAACGATAGGGAGCTTTAAGTAAAATTAGATAGGCATATGGACGAGATGGGTTGGGTGTGAGGGGGATCTGCCAGGTGTGGGCCAATCGGCGCTCAGCAGACCCCCGTAATCTTGTGTTAATCCCTGACCAATTTGGTGGGGTCAGTACTCAAGGTATTAGTGAGTTGGGCCTATAATTGGGCCTTGTAATTGGGGTTAGGTGTGCCAGGGATCTGCCTTGTATGGGCCGATCGGCTTTTTGCAGATTCCCATTTTCTTATGTTCTTCTTCTTAGTTGATTCCCATAGTTGTAGATATGTGGACTTGACTCCTCTCGCTAATTCCCTACAATCTCTCTCTACACGCCGCAATGTTGCATCTCTCCCACTCTTCTACCGCTACTACAATACTCAATGTTCTTCAGAGCTCTCACAGTGTATACTCCCTCCCTTATGGAGAGTGGGGGGGACACCCGCCTTTCAACACACTCCCACCACTATTCTCTCCAACTTTCAAACCCGAGACTGAACCGATTTTGACGGAAATTCTCTCCTTTGACTCCTCCTTAACCCTTTCTGTACCGACGTCATCCTTTTCATTAAATTCTAGGCGATTATTGTCAATTTAGGGAGGACTTCTAGCAAATAAAAGACCTCCAACTCTCTCATTTATCCCATTTAAGGGGAGATTTCTACTTGAGGGATTTTTTTCTTGACCCCTTTCTCCCTCATGGTTAGCTCCATTGCTTTTGAGATTTTAAGACGTTTGCCCCATTATTTTGACGATTTTAAGAACTTTCAACCCATATCTGTCAATTTTAAGACCTTTCGTGCCATTTAGGTGTCGATTTTATCCTGGCGAGCGATAACGAGCCTGTAATTTAAGAGGAACCGGCTTTCAGCCGGTACATTTTTCTACCGAAAAATGTACAAATTAATCATGAAAAGGGGTCAATGGGGCGTATTTTAAAGCTTGATGGAGGTCTAGGGAATAAACTGAATACCTCCCCTTAACTTTCATAGATAGTTCCTATGCTTCATACAATAGTAGAAATATACAAGAGAGAACACAGACATCACCGGTGTTAAGGCGGGTGACCTGTTTTGGTTCGGTCCTTTTCTATCATGCTCTGGCTTGTATTCATTTGGCCCCATTCAGCCTACTGTTTTAAGACGTTTATCCCCATCCAGGTGTCAATTTTTTACTGGTGAGCGGTAGCGAGCCAGCATATTCTTTATTTTTGTTTGACAGCAGGCTAAATTTGTACATTTTTCGATAGAAAAATGTCTCCGGCGAAGCCGGATTTCTTCATATAATGCTGGCTCGCTATCGCTCGCCAGGATGAAATCGACACCAAGATGGGGATAAACGTCTTAAAATAGTTGGCTGAATGGAGCCGAATGGATACAAGCCAGGGAAAGAGAGAAAAGGAGAGAAAGATAAAAAAAAAAGCCGGTGATCCCCCCTTAAGACGCCCATTATAAGATTAGCTGCAGATAATGGCCCATAACGAGGGGCGTCGCGCTCCTTGGTGCCGCTAGAAGAGCGGCGAACACATCCAAAGGTAAGGTAAGGTGTTAGGGTTCCTGAGTGACCAAATTCGCGGGTGACTAAATTATATCCCTTAATTCGTCGCTTCCCGATTTATTGTCATAGTTCCTTTAATCTAAATTCTCTCTCTCTCTCTCTCTCTCTCTCTCTCTCTCTCTCTCTCTCTCTCTCTCTCTCTCTCTCTCTCTCCCGCTCTCTCTCTCTCTCTCTCTCTCTCTCTGTGTGTGTGTGTGTGAATGGGTTTAGCAATAACGAAAT
>CM064541.1:35320619-35530619 GCA_032716605.1 Paralithodes platypus | reverse complement strand
GTGGGTGGGTGGGTATGTATGTATGTGAGTGGGTGTGGGGAGGTGGGTGTGGGGAGGTGGGTGGGTGTGTGTATGTATGTGTATGTGTATATGTGCGTATTCCTATGTGTACTTGTGTAGCCACTTGGGTATGTACGTGTAGGAGGCGTCACTCAGGGCATCATAACACTGGCCCACCATGTAAACAACCCTCACCAGTATTCTAATGTAGCGCTTCACTCTCGCTCCTCCACCTTCTCCCTCATGTTTAGCCCCACTGGTTTTGAGAGTTTAAGATGTTTGCCCCATTTGTTAGACGATGTTAAGACCTTTAGTCCCATTTTTTTTTGCCTTGTTTGCCATTTAGGTGTTAATTATCGCGAGCCTTCAATTTATGAGGAACCAGCTTTTGTACCGAAAAATGCAAAAAATTATGTCGAATGGGGGTCTTTTGGGTACATTTTTAAAGCTTGATAAAGGTCTAGGAAGCTAACTAAAATAATATATATATATATATATATATATATATATATATATATATATATATATATATATATATATATACCGGTATATAATCAGATATACAGTAGATAGATAGATAGATATATACAGTAAATAAATGAATAAATACCTGAAGCAAACGGCAGATCCCTTTCACACCCAACCCGCAATGTTGCATCTCTCTCGCTATTCTATCGCTACTATAATAATCAGAGCTATCCCAGTGTATACCACCTCCTTTACGTAGGGCACGTGGTACCCGTCTTGCAACACAAGCCCACCCCTACTCTGTGCAACTCTCCAACGCAAGAGTGAAACGTTACTGTCTTCTATTCAACAGCTGAGCTCTGGAACTCTCTCCCAGAATCAGTCTTTCCCTCTTCCTATGATTTAAATTGCTTCAAACTCCGTGTGTCCAGGCATTTTGGCTCGAACGTCCCTTGATTTTGGCCCTGTCACTCTTTCAACTTTGGGGGAGGCACTCGCTATAGGCAGTTCTGCCTTTTGCCTCCCTCACTCAAAAACCAAACAAAAAAAAACCAAAAAAAAACCACACACACACATACACACACACTCAGGGCATCATAACACTGGCCCACCATGTAAACAACCCCCAGCAGTATTCTAATGTAGCGTTCCACTCTCGCTGCTTCACATACACACTAATATACACACACAAACACATGTATTCTAAATATATACATACACACACACACATGCCCGCTATATTTATAAACATACATACATACATCTTACATACATACATACATACATACAGTACATACATCTTACATACATACATACATACATACATACATACATACATACATACATCTTACATACATACATATATACATACATACATATATACATACATACATACATACATACATGCATAAATATATACATACATACATGCATAAATATATACATACATACATACATACATACATACATACAGTACATACATCTTACATACATACATACATACATACATACATACATCTTACATACATACATACATACCTGTACATACATACATACATACCTGTACATACATACATACATACATACATACATACATACCTGTACATACATACATACATACCTGTACATACATACATACATACTGTACATACATACATACATACATACATACATCTTACATACATACATACATACATACTGTACATACATACATACATACTGTACATACATACATACATACATACATACATCTTACATACATACATACATACATACTGTACATACATACATACATACTGTACATACATACATACATACATACATACTATAATAATCAGTGTTCCTCAGAGCTTGCCCAGTGTATACCACCTCCTTTACGTAGGGCACGTGGTACCCGTCTTGCAACACAATCCCACCCCTACTCTGTTAGGAATTTAGGTTGACACACATTTGGACTGGTGATTTTGACAATTGGATAACATTGTAATCGGGAAACAGGCAAATCATAGGCATACATTCACTTGTGCATGTATATATATTTAATTAAGGGGAGGCAGCCCGTTTTTCTGGACCCCCTTCTCCCTAATGTTTTAGCCCCATTGTGTTTTGAGATTTTAAGACGTTCGCCCCATTAGTTTGGCGATTTTAAGAACCCTCGCCCCATTTCTGTCAATTTTAAGACCGTTCGTGACATTTAGGTGTCGATTTTTTCCTGGCGAGCGATAGCGAGCCTGTAATTTAAGGGGAATTTTTCTACCGAAAAATGTACAAATTTATCTTGAAAGGGGGTCTAGGGGGAGTAATTTTAAGCTTGATGGAGGTCTAGGGAATCAACTAAAAACCTCCCCTTAATTTATGCATGCAAGGATGTGAAGAAGACAAATGAAAATAATTATGACGAATTAAACCTGGATCTGAAATAATATAGATGCGTGGTGAAGACGAGGCACAGTAAATATCGTTTTATATTATAGTGAGTGAGGGAGACAAAAGGCAGAACTGGCTGTGACGAGTGCCTCCCCCCAGGGTTGAAAGAGTGACAGGGCCAACATCAAGGGACGTTCGAGCCAAAATGCCTGGTAAATCGGGGTGGAGGGAGGGGTGGAGGGTGAGGGGTGGGGTTCAGGGGTAGGGGTGTATTAGAGGAGGTTAGTACAGTACAGACTATAGTTTTTTTTTTTTTTTTTTTTTCTGCAGGTAAAGATGCCAACCCTACCGAGTTGTACACACCTGATGATCAGGGTAGGGGTGCAGATACTTTTTTGACCGAGTGTACATGAATACACACATTATACCCCCACAGATGTAACCAACCCACATCACTCATGGCATCATAACATAAACCCTCCATGTAAACAAACACCACACCAGGGTTACCACCACAACACCACACCAGGGTTACCAACACAACACCCCACCAGGGTTACCAACACCCCACCACACCAGGGTTACCAACACAACACCACACACCAGGGTTACCAACACAACACCACACACCAGGGTTACCAACACAACACCCCACACCAGGGTTACCAACACAATACCACACCAGGGTTACCAACACAACACCACACCAGGGTTACCAACACAACACCACACCAGGGTTACCAACACAACATCCCACCAGGGTTACCAACACAACATCCCACCAGGGTTACCAACACAACATCCCACCAGGGTTACCAACACAACATCCCACCAGGGTTACCAACACAACATCCCACCAGGGTTACCAACACAACATCCCACCAGGGTTACCAACACAACATCCCACCAGGGTTACCAACACAACACCCCACCAGGGTTACCAACACAACATCCCACCAGGGTTACCAACACAACATCCCACCAGGGTTACCAACACAACACCCCACCAGGGTTACCAACACAACATCCCACCAGGGTTACTAACACAACACCCCACCAGGGTTACCAACACCACACCAGGGTTACCAACACAACACCACACCAGGGTTACCAACACAACATCCCACCAGGGTTACCAACACAACATCCCACCAGGGTTACCAACACAACATCCCACCAGGGTTACCAACACAACATCCCACCAGGGTTACCAACACTCCACCCCACCAGGGTTACCAACACAACATCCCACCAGGGTTACCAACACAACATCCCACCAGGGTTACCAACACAACATCCCACCAGGGTTACCAACACAACATCCCACCAGGGTTACCAACACAACATCCCACCAGGGTTACCAACACAACATCCCACCAGGGTTACCAACACAACATCCCACCAGGGTTACCAACACAACATCCCACCAGGGTTACCAAACACAACATCCCACCAGGGTTACCAACACAACATCCCACCAGGGTTACCAACACAACACCCCACCAGGGTTACCAACACCACACCAGGGTTACCAACACAACATCCCACCAGGGTTACCAACACAACATCCCACCAGGGTTACCAACACAACATCCCACCAGGGTTACCAACACAACATCCCACCAGGGTTACCAACACAACACCCCACCAGGGTTACCAACACAACATCCCACCAGGGTTACCAACACAACATCCCACCAGGGTTACCAACACAACACCCCACCAGGGTTACCAACACAACATCCCACCAGGGTTACCAACACAACATCCCGCTAGATCCCTTCTTAATTTAAAAGGGTAGTACTCGGTTTTCTGGACCCCTTTCTCCCTCGTGTTTAGCCCCATTTGTTTTGAGATTTCAAGTCTTTTGAGATTTTAAGACGGTCGGCCCATTATTTTGGTGATTTTAACACCTTTCGCCCCATTTCGTTGTCTATTTTAAGACCTTTCGTGCAATTTAGGTGTCGATTTTTTCCTGGCGAGCGATAGCGAGCCTGTAAGAGCAATCGGCCTTCGGCCGGGACATTTTTCTACCGAAAAATGTACAAATTTATCTTGAAAGGGGGTCTAGGGGGTGTTTTCTAATCTTGATAGAGGTCTAGCGAGGAGACTAAATAGTGTGTGGATAATTAACTAATATACCAAAAATGATTTTTTTTCGGCAGGTTACTCTTAAAACTACAGGCTCGCTATCGCTCGCCAAGAAATACACCTAAATGGCACGAAAGGTCTTAATATTGATAAAGAAATGGGACGAAAGGTCTTAAGGTTGGCAAACTAATGGGGCGAACGTCTTATCATAACTAATGGGGCAAACGTCTTATCATAACTAATGGGGCGAACGTCTTATCATAACTAATGGGGCGAACGTCTTATCATAACTAATGGGGCGAACTTCTTATCATAACTAATGGGGGAACGTCTTATCATAACTAATGGGGCGAACGTCTTATCATAACTAATGGGGCTAATCATGGGGGAAAAAGGGAGCCAGAAAAACGACCCATCTTCCCTTAATAAGTACCGACAGTCGATACAATAATGCCACAAGCTCAAAAAGGGCTCAAATCACCAGAATATCGCTAGAATTAATGTCGCTAGATGGAAACTTGCGCCGCTAGATGGAAATTAATATCGCTAGATTTATCGGGAAAGTAGCTAAATTGGCAACACTGCACCAGGCCGCTAATCTTGCGCTAATCTACAGTTTGTTTACTTATTGCATATTTACGCTCGTATTTACAGTTCGGATCGGTTCAAAGAAGGATATTATCGCCACCAAAGCAAATAGCATAGCTTATATAAACACACTGCTTTAATCTTTGGAGGGTGGTGGTGGTGGTGGTGGTGAGGTAGGAAGGTGGTGGTGGTGTTGGTGGTGAGGTAGGAAGGTGGTGGTGGTGGTGGTGAGGTAGGAAGGTGGTGGTGAGGTAGGAAGGTGGTGGTGGTGAGGTAGGAAGGTGGTGGTGGTGTGTTGTGGGAAGGTGGTGGTGGTGATGTAGGAAGGTGGTGGTGGTGTGTTGTGGGAAGGTGGTGGTGGTGAGGTAGGAAGGTGGTGGTGGTGAGGTAGGAAGGTGGTGGTGGTGGTGGTGAGGTAGGAAGGTGGTGGTGGTGGTGATGGTGAGGTAGGAAGGTGGTGGTGGTGGTGATGGGGGTGTTGGTGATAGTGAGGTAGGAAGGTGGTGGTGGTGATGGGGGTGTTGGTGATGGTGAGGTAGGAAGGTGGTGGTGGTGATGGGGGTGTTGGTGATGGTGAGGTAGGAAGGTGGTGGTGGTGATGGGGGTGTTGGTGATGGTGGTGATGGGGGTGTTGGTGATGGTGAGGTAGGAAGGTGGTGGTGATGGGGGTGTTGGTGAGGTAGGAAGGTGGTGGTGGTGAGGTATTATGTGGTGGTGGTGGTGGAGGGATATTATGAGAACTTAATGGTGGTGAGGTATTGTGAGAGGAGGAACGAGGGTATGTGAGTCATGACACAGGAATGAGTGGAGGCGGAAAGAAACAAGAAGGGTGGGGTGGGGGGGGGGGTGAGGGGAGAGCTTGAACGCCATTTATAGGGAGAATTGACCCACCTTTCGCTTTGCAGAGTTTGTGGTGTCATCCGTATGCTTCATCTCGGTAGCTTGGGAAAAAATAACGTTCAGTGAAATATATGACTGTAGAGGTCGAGATATAGGAGACAGCTGGTTACTTAGGACATCTACTTATTTCCAATGTATCTTGCACAATATACCTGGTAGTGTAAAGAAGAAGTAGCAAAATCCTCCCTATAGAGCCAGCTGTGGATACACCAGGAGGGAGGGAGGGAGGGCGGCGCTGTCTAGTCTCCTGCCTGAGGCGTTGCAGAAGGCTCCCCCCGGCGTAAACAAACACCGGTCTTCACCCAGCGGTAAAACAATGAATGCTTAACCCTCTCCGACATATGACGCAATTTTGAGCCTATTGGGGATACTTTAAAGCCTTTTTTACCATCAGGGATATTTAGAAACCTTTAGTTTAGTTACTTCAACCTCTGCAGTTGTCTTTGAGTTAGCTGTGTTGAGCCTATTGGGGATACTTTAAAGCCTTTGTTACCATCAGGGGTATTTAGAAACCTTTAGTTTAGTTACTTCAACCTCTGCAGTTGTCTTTGAGTTAGCTGTGTTGAGCCTATTGGGGATACTTTAAAGCCTGTGTTACCATCAGGGGTATTTAGAAACCTTTAGTTTAGTTACTTCAACCTCTGCAGTTGTCTTTGAGTTAGCTGTGTGAGCCTATTGGGGATACTTTAAAGCCTTTGTTACCATCAGGGGTATTTAGAAACCTTTAGTTTTAGTTACTTCAACCTCTGCAGTTGTCTTTGAGTTAGCTGTGTTGAGCCTATTGGGGATACTTTAAAGCCTTTGTTACCATCAGGGGTATTTAGAAACCTTTAGTTTAGTTACTTCAACCTCTGCAGTTGTCTTTGAGTTAGCTGTGTTGAGCCTATTGGGGATACTTTAAAGCCTTTGTTACCATCAGGGGTATTTAGAAACCTTTTAGTTTAGTTACTTCAACCTCTGCAGTTGTCTTGAGTTAGCTGTGTTGAGCCTATTGGGGATACGTTAAAGCCTTTGTTACGAATCAGGGGTATTTAGAAACCTTTAGTTTAGTTACTTCAACCTCTGCAGTTGTCTTTGAGTTAGCTGTGTTGAGCCTATTGGGGATACTTTAAAGCCTTTGTTACCATCAGGGGTATTTAGAAACCTTTAGTTTAGTTACTTCAACCTCTGCAGTTGTCTTTGAGTTAGCTGTGTTGAGCCTATTGGGGATACTTTAAAGCCTTTGTTACCATCAGGGTAATTTAGAAACCTTTAGTTTAGTTTACTTCAACCTCTGCAGTGTCTTTGAGTTAGCTGTGTTGAGCCTATTGGGGATACTTTAAAGCCTTTGTTACCATCAGGGGTATTTAGAAACCTTTAGTTTAGTTACTTCAACCTCTGCAGTTGTCTTTGAGTTAGCTGTGGGCAGAAAACTAACTTTGGAGAGGTAATTATAAGAGTGAGAGAACTCTATTTCTTATTGCTAATCTGGCAACCTCTGCGTCATAAATGCGTGAAAGGGTTAAACCCTGGCCCGCCCTGCCTGTACGGTAACACTACACCTCCGTTTGTCACTTGTTTGTCAGTGGCGGCTACCAGGGCAGTTAGTCATGTTGGGGGTACCTCCAGGAGACAGGGGCAAGGACAACTAGGTACACTTCTAGTACCGTACTTCAGGAGAGTCGGGGAATTCATTATTCAGTTAAGGGGAGATATCCACTTGAGGGATTTTTTCTGGACCCCTTTCTCCCTCATGTTTAGCCCCATCGCTTTTGAGATTTTAAGACGGTCGCCCCATTAGTTTGGCGATTTTAAGAACCTTCGACCCATTTCTGTCAATTTTAAGACCTTTCGTGCCATTTAGGTGTCGATTTTACCCTGGCGAGCGATAGCGAGCCTGTAATTTAAGAGTAATCGGCCTTCGGCCGGGACATTTTTCTACCGAAAAATGTACAAATTTATCTTGAAAGGGGGTCAAGGTGGGGTCATTTTAAGATTGCTGGAGGAGTAGGAAACAAACTAGAAACCTCCCCTTAATCAGTAAAGATAACAAATTTGATAGTCATTGAATCAGAAGAGGCCTTTACTCCTACAAGTGGAAGAGTGGAAGAGTGGAAGAGTGGAACGCCAAGGGAGAGAGAGAGATAAACAATGGATACCTCTGTCGCCTGGCCTCATCCAGCCAGGCCCTGTTCCTCTTCTTAACCCTTTCACGCACATATGACGCAGAGGTTGCCAGATTAGCAATAAGAAATAGAGTTCTCTCACTCTTATAATTACCTCTCCAAAATTAGTTTTCTGCCCACAGCTAACTCAAAGACAACTGCAGAGGTTGAAGTAACTAAACTAAAGGTTTCTAAATACCCCTGATGGTAACAAAGGCTTTAAAGTATCCCCCAAAAGGCTCACACAGCTTAACTCAAGACAACTGCAGAGGGTTGAAGTAACTAAACTAAAGGTGTTTAAATACCCCTGATGGGTAACAAAGGCTTTGAAAGTATCCTTATAGGCTCAACACAGCTAACTCAAAGACAACTGCAGAGGTTGAAGTAACTAAACTAAAGGTTTCTAAATACCCCTGATGGTAACAAAGGCTTTAAAGTATCCCCAATAGGCTCAACACAGCTAACTCAAAGACAACTGCAGAGGTTGAAGTAACTAAACTAAAGGTTTCTAAATACCCTTGATGGTAACAAAGGCTTTAAAGTATCCCTAATAGGCTCAAAATCGCGTCATATGTCGGAGAGGGTTAACTCCTTCTTTACCGACTGGGTCTTCTTAACTTTATTTTGTCTACCATTAGACGATTGTATTCAGTCTCAACAGGACCTCTAGCAATTAAAATGATGCGAATGATCTCACTCAACCATTATTGACACCACACATCCTTCTTAAGGGGGGTGACCTGTTTTTGTTCTGTCCTTTTCTATCTTTATCTGACTTGTATCCATTTGGCCCCTTTCAGCCTACTGTTTTAAGACGTTTATCCCCATCCAGGTGTCAAATTTTTACTGGTGAGCGGTAGCGAGCCAGCATATTATTTATTTTTGTTTGACAGCAGGCTAAATTTGTACATTTTTCGATAGAAAAATGTCTCCGGCGAAGCCGGATTTCTTCATATAATGCTGACTCGCTATCGCTCGCCAGGAAGAAATCGACACCTAGATGGGGATAAACGTCTTAAAATAGTTGGCTGAATGGGGCCGAATGGATACAAGCCAGAGAAAAAGATAAAAGGACCGAAATAACCAAAAGCAGGTCACCCCCCCCTTAAGCTGGTCACCCCGCTTAAGCAGGTCACCCCGCTTAAGCAGGTCACCCTGCTTAAGCAGGTCACACACCCCTTAAGCAGGTCACCCCCCTTAAGCAGGTCACCCCCCTTAAGCAGGTCACCCCCTTAAGCAGGTCACCCCTTAAGCCCCCCTTAAGCAGGTCACCCCCCTTAAGCAGGTCACACACCCCTTAAGCAGGTCACCCCCCTTAAGCAGGTCACACACCCCTTAAGCAGGTCACCCCCCTTAAGCAGGTCACCCCCCTTAAGCAGGTCACCCCCCCTTAAGCAGGTCACCCCCCTTAAGCAGGTCACACCCCCCTTAAGCAGGTCACACCCCCCTTAAGCAGGTCACACCCCCCTTAAGCAGGTCACCCCCCTTAAGCAGGTCACCCCCCTTAAGCAGGTCACCCCCTTAAGCAGGTCACCCCCCTTAAGCAGGTCACCCCCCCTTAAGCAGGTCACCCCCCTTAAGCAGGTCACCCCCCTTAAGCAGGTCACCCCCCTTAAGCAGGTCACACACCCCTTAAGCAGGTCACCCCCCTTAAGCAGGTCACACACCCCTTAAGCAGGTCACACACCCCTTAAGCAGGTCACCCCCCCTTAAGCAGGTCACCCCCCTTAAGCAGGTCACCCCCCTTAAGCAGGTCACCCCCCTTAAGCAGGTCACCCCCCCTTAAGCAGGTCACCCCCCTTAAGCAGGTCACCCCCCTTAAGCAGGTCACGCACCCCTTAACCCACACAACATCAACTAAATACAGCTATTATACAGTTAAAAAGACGTCGCCGGTACTGAAGGGGTTAAGAGTAACACGGAAACCCCAATTCTATGGCCTATGATGTCCCCCCCTCCCCCCCCCCCCCCCCCCTCATAACTAAGGTACCCATTGGTGTCCTTTCATGGTTGTGTCCCACAGACCCCCTGACTTGCTTATCTTGAGGGTTCTTTCAACCCATTTCTGTCCATTTTAAGACCTTTCGTGCCATTTAGGTGTCGATTTTATCCTGGCGAGCGATAGCGAGCCTGTAATTTAAGAGGAAACGGCTTTCAGCCGGGATATTTTTCTACCGAAAAATGTACAAATTAATCTTGAAAAGGGGTCAAGGGGGTGTATTTTAAAGCTTGATGGAGGTCTAGGGAATAAACTGAATACCTCCCCTTAAACTACGTGTATCCAGGCATTTTGACCACAACGTCCCTTGAATTTGGCTGACTGTCACTCTTTTTTACTCACTTTTTAGCTTGGTCCCTAGACCTCCATCAAGCTTAAGATTACACCCCCTTGAGCCCCTTTCAAGATAAAGTTTTACATTTTTCGGTAGCCGCTTTCTCTTAAATTACAGGCTCGCTATCGCTCGCCAGGATAAAATCGACACCTAAATGGCACGAAAGGTCTTAAAATTGACAGAAATGGGTCGAAAGTTCTTAAAATCGTCAAAATAATGGGGCGAACGTCTTAAAATTAGAAAATCAATGGGGCTAAACATGAGGTAGAAAGGGGTCAAGAAAAAAATATCTCAGGTGGAAATCTCCCCTTAACTGTATCACATGAACTATATAATGTTTTTCTATGTGGATGAGGGAGACAAAAGGCAAAACTATCAGTGACGAGTGCCTCCCCCAAAGTTGAAAGAGTGACGGGGCCAAAATCAAGGTGTATCACCTTAGCTGTGTTACGTAACATAAAGCAATTATAGGCAACTTGCGAGCTATAAGGAAGTTGGAGATGTAGACATTAATGTTTAGCAGAATCACCAACTATGATACGGTTGAAGTAATTCTATAAATATATTAAACTCAATTTCAACATAATTATTGTATTTCTGTTTAATAGCGATGTTTACGGCTCCTACTTCCTTATAGCCTAAAATTCGCAGGTAATCAATTAGGCCATAGTTCTACCAAACTTAACATGTTGGAGCCTCCATACCCTAAACCGTGACTGTGTTGTTGTAACTAGACCCATGATAGTCATCCCTCACGACCACGACGCCTCCTTTACGCCCACGACGCCTCCTTTACGCCCACGACGCCTCTGTTACACCCACGACGCCTCTGTTACGCCCACGACGCCTCTGTTACGCCCACGACGCATCTGTTACACCCACGACGCCTCTGTTACACCCACGACGCCTCTGTTACGCCCACGACGCCTCTGTTACGCCCACGACGCCTCTGTTACACCCACGACGCCTGTGTTACACCCACGACGCCTCTGTTACACCCACGACGCCTGTGTTACACCCACGACGCCTCTGTTACACCCACGACGCCTCTGTTACACCCACGACGCCTGTGTTACACCCACGACGCCTGTGTTACACCCACGACGCCTGTGTTTCACCCACGACGCCTCTGTTACACCCACGACGCCTCTATGACGCCCTTATCTTGGCGGTGTCTTGTGTTTGTTTATGTTTACAGGTGCAGGTCCGCTGTTTACCCACGCCTTGTTATGGTCAGGATGTGGTGGGTGGAGGGGTGGGTGCGTGGGTGGGGTTTGGTGGAGGTGAGGAGGGAAGTGGTGGGTGGGGTGGTTGGAAGTGGAGGTAGGAGGAAATGGAGAGGTGAGGGGTGGGGGTGGAAATGGGTGAGTGAAGGTAGTGGTGGGTGGGGGTGGGGAGGTATGTGGAAGTGAAGGTGGAGGTAGTGGGGGTAGAGGGAGGTATGTGGAGGGGGAAGTGGTGGTGGGTGTATGGGTGGTAGTAGATGTGGAGGTGGATGTAGGTGTGTGAGTGGGTGGAAGTGACGGGGAAGTGGAGAGGTATGGAGTGGGGGTAGGGGTAGGGGGATGTATATAGGTGTGTGGGTGGAGGGTGGGTGTGTGGTGGAGGTCGGGGAAGGGGGCAGTGGAGAGGTAAGGGGTAGGGGTGGAGTAATGGAGGTTGCAGAGTTGGGGTGGAGGAGGGAAGATGGAGGTGGATGGTGGTGGATATGGAGGTAGGATGAAGTGGAGAGGCAAGGGGTGGGGTAATTGAGGTGGAAGAGGGAGTATGAGTGGGGCTTGAGGTGGAGGGTAGGAATAGGGTCAATGAGGAGAGAGAGAGAGAGAGAGAGAGAGAGAGAGAGAGAGAGAGAGAGAGAGAGAGAGAGAGAGAGAGAGAGAGAGAGAGAGAGAGAGAGAGAGAGAGAGGAGAGAGAGAGAGAGAGAGAGAGAGAGAGAGAGAGAGAGAGAGAGAGAGAGAGAGAGAGAGAGAGAGAGAGAGAGAGAGAGAGAGAGAGAGAGTCCATTTATTATAGTTAGGCTAGAAATTGTATCCCCTAACCTAACCTCTGTAACTCAAAAAAGGCTAGAGCAAACGAGCCCATTCCCCGGCTGATCCTTCCCAATAGGTAAAAATATTTCCTCGATTACTCAAGGTGATTGAACGGGACCATTCGTTTGATTTAGATAGATAGATAAACAGATAGATAGATAGATAAACAGATAGATAGATAGTGACCATACTTACTATCCAATACATTAGCATTGCCTACCAGTGCCATTTAGGGGGAGGTTTTTTAGTTTGTTCCCTAGACCCCCATCAAGCTTAAGGGGAGATTTCCACTGGAGGGATTTTTTTTCTTGACTCCTTTCTCCCTCATGTATAGCCCCATTGCTTTTCTAATCTTAAGACGTTCGCCCCATTATTTTGACGATTTTAAGAACTTTAGACCCATTTCTGTCCATTTTAAGACCTTTCGTGCCATTTAGGTGTCGATTTTATCCTGGCGAGCGATAGCGAGCCTGTAATATAAGAGGAACCGGCTTTCAGCCGGGAAATTTACAAATTTATCTTGAAAGAGGGTCAAGGGGGTGACATTTTAAGATTGCTGGAGGAGTAGAAACCAAACTAAAAACCTCCCCTTAAGACCAAATTTATATATGAGAAATGTTGATGGGAACTTTGCAATTTACCGACAGTTCAAATTATAGAGAATAATTGCTGCTCAACCGTAACCCCAGCCGCCAACCCCTCCTGACTCTGCTTCCTTTTTTTCAGCAGTGGGCAGAGCAGACCACCCAGAAGAGAGATGACCCAGGGAAGGCGAGGGAGAGCAGAGTAAAGCAGATTAATCGAAGCAGGGGGAGGCAACACAGAGAAGGCAGGAATACAAAAGAAGGTAAGGCATTGTAAGAATACGGTAGCATTACAATACTGAACATATCAGAACATAACATATCATAACATACATATCATAACATAACATATCGGAACATAACTTAACCTATCAGAACATAACATAACATAACAGAACATAACATAACATAACCTATCAGAACATAACATAACAGAACATAACATAACATAACATAACCTATCAGAACATAACATAACATAACAGAACATAACATAACATAACCTATCAGAACATAACATAACATAACATAACATAACCTATCAGAACATAGCATAACATAACAGAACATAACATATCAGAACATATAATAACGTAACAGCATAACATATCAGTCATAACATAACCTATCGGATCATAACATAACATAATACATCAGAACATAAGATATATACTGTATAACGGTGACCGGTCAACTCAACCAGTAGACCATTTCAACCAGTAGCTCTCAACCAGTACCAAATCAACCAATACGGTTAGGTTAGGTTAGTACTATATTTTGGCACTGGTTTGGTTGGTCTGGGTTAATTTAGCACTGGTTGAGAGCTACTGGTTGAGATGACATGGAACCCCCTATGACATTTCTCGCCCTCTCCTCCTTCATCCATACATCGGCTTATTATTCAAAAGATTCTATTTTTTTTAATATATTAACATTATCAGTAACATTCGTAAGAAGAGTTTCTGCTTTGTTTTGATCAAGATTGGAGAGAGAGAGAGAGAGAGAGAGAGAGAGAGAGAGGAGTTAGTTATAATACTGTGCGGCTTAATGAAAGTTAAATTTACAATGTGTGTGTGTGTAATACTGCTTAAGGGGAGGTTTTTAGTTGATGCCCTAGACTTCCATCAAACTTAAAATTACTCCCCCCTTGACCCCCCTTTCAAGATAAATTTGTACATTTTTCGGTAGAAAAATGTCCCGGCCGAAGGCCGATTCCCCTTAAATTACAGGCTCGCTATCGCTCGCCAGGAAAAAATCGACACCTAAATGGCACGAATGGTCTTAAAATTGACAGAAATGGGGCGAGGGTTCTTAAAATCGCCAAACTAATTGGGCGAACGTCTTAAAATCTCAAAAGCAATGGGGCTAAACATGAGGGATAAAGAGGTCCAGAAAAAAATCCTCCAGGTGGAAATCTCCCCTAAATGCATGACATACTGAGTGATAGAGAGAGAGAGAGATTATTAATGTGTGTGTGTGTTTGTGTGTGTGTGTGTGTGTGTGTGTGTGTGTGTGTGTGTTTGCGGGAGCGTGTGTGTGTATATGTGTGTGCGCGCGTGTGTATGTGAGTGTGTGCGTTGACATGGGGGCACATTGTCCTATACGGGGGGGGGGTGGGTCCTCTGGTGTCAATACAATGCCACACGAGTTCTATTTATCGGCATTTCTATTTATCGGCATTTATCGGCATTTCTTATCATTATTAGTGTGGCTGTTTTAAGACCTTTTTGCTCTATTTCTGTATTGGTTTTAAGGGAAGGTATTTAGTTTGTTCCCTAGACCTCCATCAAGCTTAATATTACACCCCCTTGAGTCCCTTTCAAGATAAATTTGTACATTTTTCGGTACAAAAATGTCCCGGCCGAAGGCCGGTTCCTCTTAAATTACAGGCTCGCTCTCGCTCGCCAGGATGAAATCGACACCTGAATTGCACGAAAGGTCTTAATATGGGGTGAAAGTTCTTAAAATCGCTAAACTAATCGGGCAAACGTTTTATAATATCAAAAGCAATGGGGCTAAACATGAGGGAGAAAGGGGTCAAGAAAAAAATCCCTCAAGTGGAGATCTCCCCTTAAAACCTTTCGACGTGGCATCTATGTGTCGATAAATTTCTGGCCAACGATAGCGAGCCTGCAAATTGGGAGTAATACTTTTACCGATAAATGCCAAATGAATTATCGAAGAGAAAGCTTTAATTTTGTGTTCCAAGCTTGATATAGGTCTAGAGAGGACACTAAAACAAAAATTAATACCGGTAATTAATCATAATAATTATAATGTATGTGTGTATGTACAGTATAAATTATAAATAAATGTGACTCGTGGAATTTGACTGGCATGGCGTATACATCCCGACCAGTAAACAATCTGGACAAACCCTTTTCAAGTCCATAAACAGTTGAGTTCAAGAGGCGCTCCGGAAAAATCCCCGGTTTCTTCCTGGGGAGGGTACAGACAGACAGACAGTGGGTGGTGGGGTAAATAGGGGGTGCGAGGCGATGGTTGGGGAACAAATGGTGGGGTGTTATTGCTGGGGTTGTCTGTCTGGCATCTTTCTTGGAGGGGAGACTTATATTTATTTTGTACTATTTTCTGTTGTTATCATTTGTATTTAGTTTCCTGCCTAGACCTTCATCAAAGGGTTGTGGGAACGCGAAAGTGGTCCCGGACTCTTAAGAAATTTGAATGTTGTTTCTGTTCGGTCTCTGTCTCGAGTCGGCCACCCCAGCTATGGGGTATGTGCGTGATTATATACATACTGTGCATACAATTCCGCGGAAGTATTAAGCTAAGGCACATGTTCATTGCATATGACTCAGTTATCACAACTCTTTTCCATATTTACGCAAGATGGCTTCTGGTGTTACGTAGTTGAGGTTGTTTGGTGTCAGTAGCGGTATACAAAACCAGACAACCAGGGTGTGTACCAAGATGTCCGCCGGTTGGGATCTCTCCACACCCACTACTGTGCCTCCCCGGGGGCGTCACAACAACCCACCGTTCTCCATAATGTTCGTATCCACCGACACACACACAGCCTCAACACTGTCACAATACACTGTTTATCACAATACACTGTTTATCAGCCTCGGCCTAACAGATTCACACTAACACAACACTAGGGAATTCATTTGCTTATATTCCCAGCATCATTTCCTTACATTCTCAACCAATTCCTTTACATTCGTGCTCATTCCCAGCTAATTTCTATACATCCTCGCTCATTCCCTTACATTCCCAGTACATCCTCGCTCATTCCCTTACATTCCCAGTACATCCTCGCTCACTCCCTTACATTCCCAGTACATCCTCATTCCCATTCCCTTACATTCCCAGTACATCCTCGCTCATTCCCTTACATTCCCAGTACATCCTCGCTCACTCCCTTACATTCCCAGTACATCCTCGCTCATTCCCTTACATTCCCAGTACATCCTCGCTCACTCCCTTACATTCCCAGTACATCCTCGCTCATTCCCTTACATTCCCAGTACATCCTCGCTCACTCCCTTACATTCCCAGTACATCCTCGCTCATTCCCTTACATTCCCAGTACATCCTCGCTCACTCCCTTACATTCCCAGTACATCCTCTCTCATTCCCTTACATTCCCA
The DNA here is from genome assembly GCA_032716605.1 of Paralithodes platypus. Taxonomy (NCBI): domain Eukaryota; kingdom Metazoa; phylum Arthropoda; class Malacostraca; order Decapoda; family Lithodidae; genus Paralithodes; species Paralithodes platypus. The sequence continues at coordinate 35,514,000 of CM064541.1, read as the reverse complement.
GTACATCCTCGCTCATTCCCTTTCATTCCCAGTACATTCTCGCTCATTCCCTTACATTCCCAGTACATCCTCGCTCATTCCCTTACATTCCCAGTACATTCTCGCTCACTCCCTTACATTCCCAGTACATCCTCGCTCATTCCCTTACATTCCCAGTACATCCTCGCTCACTCCCTTACATTCCCAGTACATCCTCGCTCATTCCCTTACATTCCCAGTACATCCTCGCTCACTCCCTTACATTCCCAGTACATCCTCGCTCATTCCCTTACATTCCCAGTACATCCTCGCTCATTCCCTTACATTCCCAGTACATCCTCGCTCATTCCCTTACATTCCCAGTACATCCTCGCTCATTCCCTTACATTCCCAGTACATCCTCGCTCACTCCCTTACATTCCCAGTACATCCTCGCTCATTCCCTTACATTCCCAGTACATCCTCGCTCACTCCCTTACATTCCCAGTACATCCTCGCTCATTCCCTTACATTCCCAGTACATTCTCGCTCATTCCCTTACATTCCCAGTACATTCTCGCTCATTCCCTTACATTCCCAGTACATCCTCGCTCATTCCCTTACATTCCCAGTACATCCTCGCTCATTCCCTTACATTCCCAGTACATCCTCGCTCATTCCCTTACATTCCCAGTACATCCTCACTCACTCCCTTACATTCCCAGTACATCCTCGCTCACTCCCTTGCATTCCCAGTACATTCCCTTACATTCCCAGTACATCCTCGCTCATTCCCTTACATTCCCAGTACATTCCCTTACATTCCCAGTACATCCTCGCTCATTCCCTTACATTCCCAGTACATTCCCTTACATTCCCAGTACATTCTCGCTCATTCCCAGTATATCCTCGCTCACTCCCTTACATTCCCAGTACATCCTCGCTCACTCCCTTACATTCCCAGTACATTCTCGCTCACTCCCTTACATTCCCAGTACATTCTTGCTCACTCCCTTACATTCCCAGTACATCCTCGCTCATTCCCAGTACATCCTCGCTCATTCTCTTACATTCCCAGTACATCCTCGCTCATTCCCTTACTTTCCCAGTACATCCTCGCTCATTCCCTTACATTCCCAGTACATTCCCTTTCATTCCCAGTACATCCTCGCTCATTCCCAGTACATCCTCGCTCATTCCCTTACATTCCCAGTACATTCCCTTACATTCCCAGTACATCCTCGCTCATTCCCTTACATTCCCAGTACATTCCCTTTCATTCCCAGTACATCCTCGCTCATTCCCAGTACATCCTCGCTCATTCCCTTACATTCCCAGTACATTCCCTTACATTCCCAGTACATCCTCGCTCATTCCCTTTCATTCCCAGTACATCCTCGCTCATTCCCAGTACATCCTCGCTCATTCCCTTACATTCCCAGTACATTCCCTTACATTCCCAGTACATCCTCGCTCACTCCCTTACATTCCCAGTACATTCCCTTACATTCCCAGTTTCATAGTATTGCATTACCATACTGGAGTGTTCAGTAATACTGCAGTTAAGTGTCGTCAGCCAATGTCATTAGCCTGATGAAGATATATGCGAAACGTTGGCAAGAAGGGGAGATTTCCACTTGAGGGATTGTTTTCTGGATCCCTTTCTTCCTCATGTTTAGCCCCATTGCTTTTGAGATTTTAAGACTTTCGCCCCATTAGTTTGACGATCTTAAGAAATTTCGCCCCATTTCTATCAATTTTAAGACCTTTCGTGCCAATTAGGTGTCGATTTTTTCCTGGCGAGCGATAGCGAGCCTGTAATGTAAGAGGAACCGGCCTTCGGCCTGTGCAGAGTTCACTGCACAATAATAATATTTACAACCTCCCCCTCCCACATAACCAAGTAGTCCAGGCATTTTGACCTCCACGTCCCTTAAGGGGAGATTTCCACCTGGAGGATTTTTTTCTGGATCCCTTTTTCCCTCATGTTTAGCCCCATTGCTTTTGAGATTTTGAGACGCTTGCCCCATTAGTTTGGCGATTTTAAGAACCCTCGCCCCATTTCTGTCAATTTTAAGACTATTCGCGCTATTTAGGTTTCGATTTTTTCCTGGCGAGCGATAGCGAGCCTGTAATTTAAGGGGAACCGGCCTTCGGCCGGGACATTTTTCTACCGAAAAATGTACAAATTTATCTTGAAAGGGGGTCTAGGGGGAGTAATTTTAAGCTTGATGGAAGTCTAGGGCATCAACTAAAAACCTCCCCTTAAATTTGTCTCTCTGTCACTCATATGGCGTTGGGGGAGACACTCACTAAAATCAGCTTGCCTGTGGTCTCCTAATTATATATATATATATATATATATATATATATATATATATATATATATATATATATATATATATATAACTGGGCCAGCACACACACACAAGGGCCCTGGACCCCCCGCGGCCAGCCAGGTGCCGATAAACGATATAAAGAGTTTTGCATACACGACACAGCAGCAGCCCGTAACTCCCGGCTTAAGGGGGGATGGTGCACTTTTTGGCCGATTTTTGCATGTATTCATTATTTTTCTAGTTTCCTCCCTAGACCTCCATCAAATAAAAAAAAAACATCCATTAGATCCCCCTTCTAGATTAATTTGTACATTTTTCGGTAAAAAAATGTGCCGGCCGAAGGCCGGTTCTTCCAACATTACAGGCTCACTATCGTTCGCCAGGGAAAAAAATCGACACCTAAATAGCACGAAAGGTCTAAATATTGACCAAGAAATGGGACGAAAGGTCTTAAAATCGACTAGCTAATGGGGCAAACATCATCTGAAAACTAATGGAGCTAAACACGAGGGAGAAAGTGGTCCAGAAAACCGCCCCATCTCCCCTTAACACGGTCTCCGTGGGGGGGCCTCTGTTTACCCTACCACCTATTATACCTTGCGTACGGCCACCCGTTATAAGACTTTTCATTCACTCGATCACTCCATACCAACTTTCCCGTTTTTGTTTTCTTTCCGTTTCCTCCCTTCAATTGTTTTTATTAATACCTGGTCTCGTATAGCTTCATCAATCAGTCTCTATTAAGTTGGCCATCTTTACGCGATGTGTTTATTTTACGCTTCATATAGTTTTTTTTTAAATTACCGGTACTTCACCCCCATTTACCGGTACTTCACCCCCATTACCGGTACTTCACCCCCATTTACTGGTACTTCACCCCCAATTACCGGTACTTCACCCCCATTTACCGGTACTTCACCCCCATTTACCGGTACTTCACCCCCATTACCGGTACTTCACCCCCATTACCGGTACTTCACCCCCATTACCGGTACTTCACCCCCATTTACCAGTACTTCACCCCCATTTACCGGTACTTCACCCCCATTTAAATTACCGGTACTTCACCCCCATTTAAATTACCGGTACTTCACCCCCATTTAAATTACCGGTACTTCACCCCCATTTAAATTACCGGTACGTCACCCCCATTTACCGGTACTTCACCTCCATTTACCGGTACTTCACCTCCATTTACCGGTACTTCACCTCCATTTACCGGTACTTCACCCCCATTTACCGGTACTTCACCCCCATTTACCGGTACTTCACCCCCATTTAAATTACCGGTACTTCACTCCCATTTAAATTACCGGTATTTCACCCCCATTTCATTTACCGCTTTGTTATTCCCCCTCGCTACACCCTTTTCTGTTTCGACCCTTGCCTCCCACCCACCCACCCACACATGCAAGCCCACACATACACACAGGCCCACACATACACACAGGCCCACACACACACAGGCCCACACACACACAGGCCCACACACACACAATACTACACAAACTCACACGCCGTTGGGAGCTAAATCCGTCAATCGTATTCTCCTTGAGTGTCCATTGAAGGGAAAACAATTGACAGCTTTAATAGCGTTTAGTATAAATATTGTGTGAATGGAGCCTTACTGTGGGTTATTGTGTGTGTGCTTAGGAGTGGAAGTTGGGGGGAGGGGTGCAAGGGGTAAGGCACACCTGTCGTATATGGGAGGGTTGTTGTTCGTTGCATAAGTAGTAGTAGTAGTAGTAGTAGTAGTAGTAGTAGAGTCCAGATGGAAGAGTATTGACACACATAGGGACGTCATAGAGATAAACAGCTTGATGCCCCTCACACACACACACACACTCTCTCTCTCTCTCTCTCACTCTCTCACACACACACACACATACCAAATGTAAGAATCTTGCAACACATAGACGCCACAGAGCTAAACAGCTGGACGGCCTTCATACACACACACATACAAACACATCTCTCTCTCTCTCATACACACCCACCCACCCACCCACCCACCCACCCACACACACACACACAAGGAACCATGGTGCTTAAGGGGTTAAATGAGCTGAGAAGAACCCATAGCTGACGAAACGTTCTCATCACTGGGGGGGGCTCGACGTGCCTTCCAGCTGCGCCACAAGGATCCAACAGGTCCTTCTCTTAACTGGGGGAGGCAGACCGTTTTTCTGGACCCCCTTCTCCCTATTGTTTAGCCCCACTAGTTTTGAGATTATAAGACGTTCGGCCCATTAATTTGGCGATTTTAACACCTTTCGCCCCATTTCGTTGTCAATTTTAAGCCCTTTCGTGCCATTTAGGTGTCGATTATTTCCCGGCGAGCGATAGCGAGCCTGCAATTTTAAGAGGAACCGGCCTTTGGCCGGGACATTTTTCTACCGAAAAATGTACAAATTTATCTTGAAGGGGGGTCTAGGGGGTGTTTTCTAAGCTTGATGGAGGTCTAGGGAGGAAACTAAAAATATATATGAATAAATTAATTAATAGACCAAACAAACGGCCAGTCTCCCCTTAACTCGGTAAACACACGAGGACTCCCCAGAATATAACCCACTAGGACTCTCCATTCAACACAGGACTCGTAGGATTTCTTCACTTCCCTTCTCTTAAGGGGAGATTTCCACTTGAGGGATTTTTTTCTTTACCCCTATCTGCCTCGTGTTTATCCCCATTGCTTTTGAGATTTTAAGACGTTCGCCCCATTAATTTGGCGATTTTAAGAACTTTCCCCCCATTTATGTCACTTTTAAGACCTTTCGTCCCATTTAGGTGTCAATTTTTCCTGGCGAGCGATAGCGAGCCTGTAATTTAAGAGGAACCGGCCTTAGGCCGGGAAATTTTTCTACCGAAAAATTTACAAATTTATCTTGAAGGGGGTGTAATTTTAAGCTTGATGGAGGTCTACGGAACACACTAAAAACCTCCCCTTAACTCAGTGAACACATAAGGACTCCCCACAATATAACACACTTGGACTCTCCATTCAACACACAAGACCCATACTCTGGTATTCTTAAAAAAAAAAAAAAAATCCCTTTTCACCGCCGATTATGGACGAAATAACTTGAAAAAATAGTTACCCTCACACATAGGAATGCTAGTCCCTCTAATCTCTGTAAACATCAGTCATTCCCGCAATATTCGTTCGGTATCAGGAGCTGCGAAGGGAAACAAGTGATTAGAATAGGAATGCTAGTCCCGCTAATCTCTGTAAACATCAGTCATTCCCTCAATATTCGTTCGGTATCAGGAGCTGCGAAGGGAAACAAGTGATTAGAATAGGAATGCTAATCCCTCTAATCTCTGTAAACATCAGTCATTCCCTCAATATTCGTTCGGTATCAGGAGCTGCGAAGGGAAACAAGTGATTAGAATAGGAATGCTAATCCCTCTAATCTCTGTAAACATCAGTCATTCCCGCAATATTCGTTCGGTATCAGGAGCTGCGAAGGGAAACAAGTGATTAGAATAGGAATGCTAATCCCTCTAATCTCTGTAAACATCAGTCATTCCCGCAATATTCGTTCGGTATCAGGAGCTGCGAAGGGAAACAAGTGATTAGAATAGGAATGCTAATCCCTCTAATCTCTGTAAACATCAGTCATTCCCGCAATATTCGTTCGGTATCAGGAGCTGCGAAGGGAAACAAGTGATTAGAATAGGAATGCTAATCCCTCTAATCTCTGTAAACATCAGTCATTCCCGCAATATTCGTTCGGTATCAGGAGCTGCGAAAGGAAACAAGTGATTAGAATAGGAATGCTAGTCCCGCTAATCTCTGTAAACATCAGTCATTCCCGCAATATTCGTTCGGTATCAGGAGCTGCGAAGGTGATTAGAAATACAAGCAATAGAATCTAAATACAAGCAATAGCATCTAAATACAAGCAATAGCATCTAAATACAAGCAATAGCATCTAAATACAAGCAATAGCATCTAAATACAAGCAATAGCATATCCTCACTCTCCAGCCGACAAAGGACTCACGGGATCTGATCTGTCACCTACACAAGAGAATCGACTCATTTCACTATTCGTCACTTAAGGGGAGATAATATCCACTTGAGGGATTATTTTCTTGACTCCTTTCTCCCTCATGTTTAGCCCCGTTGTTTTTCTAATTTTAAAACGTTTGCCCCCATTATTTTGACTAAATAAGAACTTTCAACCCATTTTTGTCAATTTTAAAACCTTTCGTGCCATGTATGTGTCGATTTTATCCTGGCGAGCGATAGCGAGCCTGTAATTTAAGAGGAACCGGCTTTCAGCCGGGACATTTTTCTACCGAAAAATGTACAAATTTACCTTGAAAGGGGCTCAAGGGGGTGTAATCTTAAGCTTGATGGATGTCTAGGGACCAAACTAAAAACCTCCCCTTAAGATAATTTTATGCATTGTTTTCATTGAGGTAGCCCACCTCGCTTTTTTTGTTTTTCTCTTTTTCTCCCTCTCTCTTTGGCTTGTATCCATTCAGCCCCATTCAGCTTACTGTTTTAAGACTTTTACCCCCATCCAGTTGTCAACATTTGTATATATGTATTTTTGTTTTGACAGCAAGCTAAATTTGTACATTTTTCGAAAGAAAATTTTCTCAGGCGAAGCCGGATTTCTCCATACAATGCTGGCTGGCTATCGCTCGCCAGAAAGAAATCGACTCCTGGATGGGGATAAACGTCTTAAAACAGTTGGCTGAATGGGGCCGAATGGATACAAGCCAGAGCAAGAGAGAAAAGGAGAGAAAGAGACAAAAAACAGGTGACTGCCCTCACTTCCACCGACTACTCCTCAAGAACCAGCGATGACTCACAACGTATGCGCCTCATTGAAGATTTCCTGGTTTCTAGTACCGAGTTGCCTTTGTTTAGTGACTAGGATTATTATTTACTGTTATTTCGTCTTCACAGGCACATTGCGGGTAAAGTAGTCTTGATTGCAAAAATACATGTATTGTACACTCAGGCACATACCCCATTGCTGGGGGTGGCCGACACGAGGCAGAGCCCGAACAGAAACAACATTTAAAGTTCCTATTCTCAGGGTCCGGGACCACTTTCGCATTCCCTCGCCCCTTTCATTGTCTCGTCTAGTAGGTGAATTTTACACTGGAGGAGGATTCCTAGCCTCCTGCCCCCATACATAGCTGGTATAAACCAATCAATGTAAATATCCCCCATCTCCTCACCCAGATTTGCAACCCCTCTTTTCAACTCATGTATACCATCCTCCAGGAATTCCACCCTCCACCTTCACCACCCAACTACCGGAGAATGTGGAGGGGCGGAGGGGTCTGAAAGGAACCTGTTGGAGAAGTACCTGACTCTCCGCCTTCCCCCTGAGTGCTCTCCTGTAGGCGGCGCAGTAGGAGGGCGACCAAGACATCATCAGGGGGTCGCCTTGAACTACCTGCCTTCCACAAGACGCCCCGGGGGAGTGGGAGCCCAGGGACAAGTGCAACAGAAGGAGCCAATAAGGGGTACCGACAACCGTGAGAAAGGTGAGGGGGTGGTGCAGTGTTATTTTTGTTTCCTTATTATTAGTCCCATTAGCTTTTATATTTTAGATTTTAAGACGTTTGTTCCATTAGTTTGGCAATTTTAAGACCTTTCGCCCCATTTCTTTGTCAATATATAGACCTTTCGTGCCATTTAGGTGTCGATTTTTCCTGGCAAGAAATGTCGCCGGTACTGAAGGGGTTAGGACGCGTCAGTCCTAAACGTTTAGAAGATTAACGATCATAACAACGGACATCAATATTCTCGTTAAAGTTCATCTGGTTTCCTGTCGCCCGGGTGGGTTATCGCGTCGGTAATATGGACGTGGCGACACCGGAAACGTCTGTGTGTGTGTGTGTGTGTGGGGGGGGGGGGGTCTGTGTGTGTGGGTGGCTGGGGCTACCTATGTTTTTTGCGTGTGGGTGGTGTGCGTGTGAGGGTAATGTGTGTGTGTGTGTTTAAGAGAGCGATAGAGAGTATGTGTGTTCGTGCAGGGGTGTAATGTATGTATTGCGGTGTGTACAATGTGTGTGTATGTGTGTGTGGGCCTCTAGTCACTACCAGAACAGACCCCTATAACACCTCGACTGTCGCAACACACTCATCAATCAACACACCCTGGACCCTCTGCTGTCTCACCCCACAGTCCATCCAGCCTCCATATCAACACAACACTCACCAACATTAATCTTCCATAACAAAGTCGCTCTGGGTGGCCACAATAGAAAGATCACACACACACACTCACTCACTCCCACACACACACTCACACTCACTCATACACACACACTCACTCATACACACACACACACACGGGGAATATCCACTTTTTTAAAGCCAAATTAGATAACAATCTTGGGAAGCGGGACAATACGAGCCTAAAAACTCAAATCCTGTATACTACAATTAGGTGAGTACAATTAGGTGAGTACAATTAGGTGAGAACCATTAGGTGAGTACAATTAGGTGAGTACAATTAGGTGAGTACACTCACACTCACTTACTTGGATGGAATCTGATTCCAATTGAAACCACTACTTTGAAGTTCCTCGGTGGCCTAGTGGTTAAGGTTTAGGTTTAGGTGTCTGTGGGTGTGTTGCGATGCAGTGTAGTGGGTGGTGTCGGTTTGTGGAGGCTGCAGCCAGGAATTGAGTGCCTCTCATGTCCAAATGGTCTTTGACTTTGAGGAATTTGGTTTCTTGATGTAGGTAATCTGTAAGTGTAGTAGCCAGTGACGATTTTTAGGACTTCATTTTGAATAGTCTGTAAGGTCTTGTGATGTGTTTCAGCTAGGTTAGAAACCCAGGCAGGGCTTGCATATTCTATCACTGATCTTATGTATTGTTTGTAAACTGTGGTGGTTGTTTCTTTGTTGTGTCCAAATTTTGTGTGGGCAAGTGACCTGCGGGCGTTAAGTCTGGGTGTCGGTTTATTTTTTATGTTTGTGGTATGTTTGAATGTCATTAGGGTATCATATGTTACTCCTAGGATTTTGGGTGAGTGTGTGTGTGTTAAGAGGTGTGTTGTTTATGGTCAGTTGCGGAGTGTATTTGTGTTCGGCAGTCCAGCTTGTGAGGAGGGTTGCAAGCAGTGATCTGTGTGGTGGGCTGGCTGAGTTGATGCCGTCAATAGCTCTTTGTGTAAGCTCTGTAAGAAGAGTGTTTGTGGAGTGCAGTGGCCTGAAGCCATGTTGTGTTGGAGGTAGAGCTTGTGTGGTCAGTTGTAGTACAAGGCGTTCTATGACTTTGGAGGGGGTGCAAAGGAGTGTGATAGGGCGGTATGAGGAAGGTAGCGTGGGGTCTTTGTTGGGTTTGAGAAATGTAATGATGACATCATGCTTCCAGATGTCTGGTATTTTATTGTGTGAATAACTGTAGCATAGATAACAGGAGAACTGGATTTGACACGGGCCGGCGAAGCCGACCTGCAGCTGCAGTAACGGACCCAACCCTGATTAGTTGAAGTGGTCTGTTTTGATTTTGTGAAGTATTATTTTGTTATTATGAAAAATGCAAAATGGTTTGACAGTGTCCATTTTGTAGGCGTTTTTAGTGCTAGCTGAGATTAATATCCATACCAAGAGCTGTTGTGGTGAGCTATATAGGGCAGGTTTCTCGATTCCCAAAACCACCACAGCTATTATATAGCTGTTGAAGTACATACAGTATGGTAAACAATGTCTAAAATATTAGAGTATTATTAGACAATAAGGAAGTCACTGGAATAACGAAAAACTTAAAAAAATACGAAATAATTGAGCACCACAAACATCTCGCTTCCCGCACCCTGCACACCTCCTTGTTTACACATGTTTACACTCCCAGACCCAGTGTTGACGTCTCTGCTGAACTGCTATTATTTCCAGTGATTTATCATGTTTAAGTGCTTTAATGTTCCTCTGCTTTAACACAACAATGGCATAATGTACAAGTGATGATAATGTGACTAACTGGTAGCCTGTAGCTACCCCATCTGGCCTTCAATCAACGGAAAAAGGAAGCGTTTCGTTTTTTTATCAGGGCTAAAATAAATTTCATTCCTCGTTGGATTCCAAGTGCTTCTAGTAACTCCAGTGATGGCAGTGATGCTGACCATCCCACATACTATCCTAAAAGTGGTGAAAGGCATACTGATAACATTGATGAGGGCACCAATGATGTTAAACGCGATAAATGGAAGATTTGATGTGGAAGCAGTTAGCCGAAACAGTAGTGACACCAGAGACAGTTTAATTTGACCCAAAAAATAACGCTGGATCTTGTAAAATGACTTATCCTACCTAGGCTACAAATATTTGTTTTATCGGTAAGATTAGGAGTAGTGGGCGTACCACTACCAACATAGCCTACAGCATAACTCATCTATAAAACATTAACCTAACCTAGTAGGCCTATTCATGTAGTACTAGGTTAGGTTAGGTTAATGTTTTATAGATGATTTATGCTGTATGTCGGTAGTGGTACGCCCACTACTCCTAATCTTACCAAATTTAACACAGAAGACAATTCCTTGATAGGCTAGGCTACCCATAACGGTAATAGCAACAGTAACACTCCACACCTAGGCATATTAAACGAAGCACTTGCAAAATACAGAAAGAGTAGGCCTAACCCTAGTGGGATTAACAAAGGGGACATGGCAAATGTACTAAAGCTCAGTGATAGCGAAAGAACTCGTACCAATGGTTTCAAATTAGATAAATTTCGTTTCAGAAAAGATATAGGCAAGTATTGGTTTGGTAACAGAGTTGTAGATGGGTGGAATGGACTACCAAGTGCTATAGTGGGATCTAAAACTGTAGGGAGCTTTAAGATAAAATTGGATAAGCATATGGACGAGAAGGGTTGGGTGTGAAGGGGGATCAGCCGGGTTGGGCCAATCAGCGCTCTGCAGACCCCCATAATCCTGCGTTAATCTCTAACCGTTTTGGTAAGATGATCCTCAGGGTATTAGAGTGTGAAGCCTATAATTGGGCTTTGTAATTGAATTGGGGTTGTGTGGGACAGGGATCTGCCTTGCTTAGGCCAATCGGCTTTCTGCAGACTCCCATTTTCTTATGTTCTTATGTTAACCCATCCTACTAAAAGTAGGCTATAGTTTATAATTATGTAGGTGCATTTCAAGGTTTTAATCGTTTTTAACAATATTTACTAGGCTATTTAAAAGCAATATTTTAAAAATATATCCCAGAGGTCTGACGACGCTACCCCCGCGAGCTTTGTTAAGTACGCGGTTTTTCGTTCATTTCCTTTGAGAATCCTTTTTGGTCAATAGCCTATTAACCCATTGCCTGCGGGAAACGTTCCCGAACGCCAAGGCAATTTACAGCAATTTCCCGGGTGTTTCCGCACCCTCCTCAGCTCCCCGCCATGGAGTGGCTTCGGTCACCCAGGCTTTATTGTGGTCGGCAGGGAGGGTTCTGTGGGGGCGCTCGGTTATGGCCTTGGCCTTGCTCGGGGCCTTGGGGCTGTTCGGCCAGACAGCCTGAGGAACAGCAACAACAACAACAACAACAGCAATTACAGACATAAAACATCTTAAAGCCTGAAGAATCGAGTGCGAGGGAACGGGAGTGCGACAGACGACACATCCTTCCTCCAGCAAGCCGGCCGCGGCACTGAGGAATTTGGGCAAGAATGTTAATTGCGGGCGTACCGCCAGCCTTGTTTACACTACGCGTAGTGGCGTCGGACCTTTCCCATCATGTTCCCGTCTATTTTGACTGCCTTTGGATATAAAAATACATTAGCCTAACCAAACAACCTAACCTAACCTAGTATTCATGTAGTAATGACAGGGGGCTAATAGCAAAAATATAGCGTCGAAATAGACGGGAACGTAACTGCGAGCGCACAACATGACGACCGTACGCCCGATCACTACATCCATCCCGGAATTTGTCATGCTCTCGCGAGATATACAGCACAGCCAAAGGCAAATGTAGCGCGACATTAGCGATAATTGCTTATTTTAGCGAATGTCTATGGTAGTGCTGCAGGTGAAGCCCGCGTGCTACGAAGCTCGTTTTTTTGTGTCATTTTGAAGCTATTTTCGGCAAGAATTTAGTTAACGGGTGTATCGCCCGTCTTGTTTACACTACGCGGACGCTCACCATCATGTTCCCGTCTATTTTGACTGCCTTTGGATACAAAAATACATTACCCTAACCAAACAACCTAACCTAGCCTAACCTAGTATTATAGATTTATAAGTATTTATTTTATTATAAGTATTTATAGATGATTTATGTTGTATGTCGGTAGTGGTACACCCGGTAACTACATCCATCCCCTATTTTCTTCTATTTTTTGGCTGTATACATTTAATTTCATTCAGACACTTGCCTAATCAATCAGGAGTGCCTGAATGAGCCCTAATATGGCGGAAATAGGCTGAAATATGCCTGCAGCCAAAGTGTTAAGGAAACGTACCACAGCTTTTTTTTTTTTTTTTTTTTTTTAAATTTGTTATTTTTTTTAGCTACCCCGCGCGCTTTTTTAAGTACGCGGTTTCCTTAATTTCCTTTGAGAATCCTTTTTGGTCAATAGCCTATTAACCCATTGCCTGCGGGAGACGTTCCCGAACGCCATGGCAATTTACAGCAATTTACAGACTTAAAACCTCTTAAAGCCTGAAGAATCGAGTGCGAGGGAACGGGAGTGCGACAGACGACACATCCTTCCTCCAGCAAGCCGGCCGCGGCACTGAGGAATTTGGGCAAGAATGTTAATTGCGGGCGTACCGCCAGCCTTGTTTACACTACGCGTAGTGGCGTCGGACCTTTCCCATCATGTTCCCGTCTATTTTGACTGCCTTTGGATATAAAAATACATTAGCCTAACCAAACAACCTAACCTAACCTAACCTAACCTAACCTAGTATTCATGTAGTAATGACAGGGGGCAAATAGCAAAAATATAGCGTCGAAATAGACGGGAACGTAACTGCGAGCGCACAACATGACGACCGTACGCCCGATCACTACATCCATCCCGGAATTTGTCATGCTCTCGCGAGATATACAGCGCAGCCAAAGGCAAATGTAGCGCGACATTAGCGATAATTGCTTATTTTAGCGAATGTCTATGGTAGTGCTGCAGGTGAAGCCCGCGTGCTACGAAGCTCGTTTTTTTGTGTCATTTTGAAGCTATTTTCGGCAAGAATGTAGTTACCGGGTGTATCGCCCGTCTTGTTTACACTACGCGGACGCTCACCATCATGTTCCCGTCTATTTTGACTGCCTTTGGATACAAAAATACATTACCCTAACCAAACAACCTAACCTAGCCTAACCTAGTATTATAGATTTATAAGTATTTATTTTATTATAAGTATTTATAGATGATTTATGTTGTATGTCGGTAGTGGTACACCCGGTAACTACATCCATCCCCTATTTTCTTCTAGTTTTTGGCTGTATACATTTAATTTCATTCAGACACTTGCCTAATCAATCAGGAGTGCCTGAATGAGCCCTAATATGGCTGAAATAGGCTGAAATATGCCTGCAGCCAAAGTGTTAAGGAAACGTACCACAGCTATTTTTTTTTTTTTTTTTTTTTTTTTTTTTTTTTTTTTTTTTTTTATTTCCTAATAATGATTATTACTGGAAATTAGTTTTGTTTTAGTCTTACCTTATTTAAAACTCAAAGCCGCGGGGCCCGACATATGTCGAGTGAGAGAATCATGGCCACCCCTGCGGGGCCCGACATATGTCGCAAGGGATGTTGAGCACATTATCGGCTCTGAGAGAAAGTCCACGCGTTGGGAGGACGATAGGCGGGCTCTGACCGCTCGGCACGGACCTAGTGCCGCGACTGTCACTACCTCCGCACCATTCCACACCCACGGCCTCGCGAGACCAGGAACAAAAATCGGGAAATTAGCATATTTTAGGGTTTTTCCTCTCGTGTTGCGTGATCGCTACAGGATAACCCATGGTCGTACAAGGATGATTCAGGTGTCATTGGAAAGCTCTATTATCGCCCTTTCACGGATACATAATTGTATTACGCTCTGGCTCTTGTTTATGCATGAAAAAGAGCATGGAATGAAGCTCGTTTAGGGTAAATATGCCCGCCTGCCAGGTAGTAGAAGTTACAAACATCCCCGTTGGACAGGGGTTAAGAAGCCCTACTACTGATGTGCGTACAGCAGCAGGGGTATGGTGGCGGCAACTTTCAGGTTAGTTTAGGTTAATGCTTCCATTGTTATTATTGATAATGTGACTGCTAGGCTGCACTCGCGGCGGAATGCAAACAAACCCACCACCAATTTTGGGAGGCTTTAACTTGAAATAACTAAATATTAGAGGTGTGGGTCTATACAAGAAGGCTTCTTCTTACTCCCCCACTAATTACGATTAGGTAAGCACCCGCCTCCTCCGACGATGACAATAGTGCTACCGGTATTAACCCAACCTGGCAACCATAACTAACTTGGGAGCTGCCCCCCCAGACCCCCGTTGCTCCTAAAGATGATATAGAAGATGTCAAATAACTAAATATTACTGGGGGAGAGTGAAAAACAAACCCAAAATCGCACATCGTAAGAAAATGGGTCAACAGAAAACGGTGAGGTGCGAGGGTAAACTACTCATCGGCGATAGCGTCGATGGACGTCTTCAAATATTGTTTAAAAATAGTAGATATTGCTAAAAACTAAAACTTTGAAATGCACCCATAAATACTGTAGCCTATATCATACTTTAAGTAGGATCACTTTATCTTTCTGCATTATGTAAGCATTTTTTTTAGTATGCAGGGAGTGTTACTGCTAATATTACTACGGCCAGAACCGGGTGCTCCCACAAAACCCCCAAAGAATTGTTCCCGGGAACGTTCGGCAACCAGGGGCAACAAGTGTGGTGCCTGTGCTGACCTGCTGGTCGACAGAGAGGCTGCACCGTTGGAAGCCAGGTTTGAAGAGAACAATGGCGAGCAGGTGGAGGCCATCTACAGGTCGTTCAAGGAGCTGTTGGACCGCGGAAAACTCCAGGCTCCATCCTCCACTGCCATTGATGTCACGCTTGACATCTGTCACATTTGGAGGTTCCTGGTGATGGAGGAGACCAACCGGCACAAGCTGCTACAGTGTGACCTGCCCAGGAAGGTGTTCATTGAGGTGGTGAGCACCCTGAGAAGCAAAAACGCCCAGCTGACCAGGGCCTCCTGTTCTGAGGGACACAGCTTGGTCGACAAGCTCATGCGACAAATGGCTGCGCCCTTTTCAATCTGTTTGCCGGCAACATGGTGCGCAACATCAACAGTTATGTCCACGCCAAGCGCAAGCCTGGTGCCGCCACAGGGGCTGACACAAGTCACAAAATGACTAGAGGTGCAAGCTCACAGGTGTGAAAAAGAGCTGAGTAAGTGGCCTGTCAAAGCTATGTACAGCGATCTTTTTGAAGAGCGATATAAAATTAGTACTTTTGTGTAAGTGTAATGTACAGCATATAATTAAAGGGTTGACACAAATTCCGCTGTACTTTAGTGGTTTATTCCTCAGCCCGCTTATACAGTCTTTGTTTACAGCCGTCTCCCGCTATCCTCTCACAGTGTTCCCAACTCACTTAGATGACTAACGCCATGCGCATTGTCACCAACTCATATACACTACATCCCTCCCTTCTTTAGACATAAACCCTTTTTATGAACAATAGACAATAACATAAAGGCACACTTGGCATCTGAGAAAATCAAAGATTAACATAATAATGGCATCAATTACATTCTCAATACAGTACCTGAAAATGATAAAACAACATATTCCTGTCTGACTAATAATATTCATAAAATGGTAATAAAGATACTGGTATCAAATGATCTACCGGTACTGTACTGTAACCTACCCTAGAGGCAACCCACAACACCATTCTCTACACTATCCGCCAGACAAATCATAGCCCTCAAATTGTTTTGGCCTTCTGATTTCCCTTGCTGGTCTAACTCCAGTGATTTGATAACCTGGGGATTCTTGCCTACCTGTAGGACTTCTAGTTATTATTGGTACTGGTATTCTTTCAACCACATGTCCATTCTTTTCATGTATATTTTGACCAGATGGGGATAACTGTACCGGTATCACTGCGGAACTAACTGGAATTACTGGCACCGGCACCCGATTAGCAGTGTGCAGAGGTGATGTTGCGTTTCCCTCCAAGCTTACACCCTTATCATTTGCTTCTGATACACTCGGTTCCCAATACTTCTTTACAAACAAAAAATTTCTCCTCAATTGTCCCCCAGACTCACTTCTAACCGTCCCTTCCCCTCCCTCTAGAAATAACCTCAAATGGTTCAGGACAGAAATTGGGAGACAGTTTGTTTGTTTTAGCTTGCCTGACTAAGACCCGGTCTCCAGGCTCAATGACTCGCTCAGCTGCATGTCTCTTTTCATCAGTGTACACTTTACCTTTTATTTTATTAGACCAGTCTTTATCCCTAAATTCCTCATTGTAAAACTCACTACCGGTACCAGGTTGTAATTCAGGTAATTTTGATCTCATCTCACGCCCAAACATCAAAAAGTAAGGAGTAGTTCCAGTAGTCACCTGAGGTGTTGACCTGTAAGCAATAAGGAATTTCAGAAGCTCCTGACGCCAGTTTTTCCCTTCCACCTGTGCCACCCGCAGAACTTTCATGATTGTACGGTTCTGTCTCTCCACTTCCCCATTTGCTTGTGGCCACAAAGGTGTTGTTTTCCTGTGTTCAATACCATTTTATGCTAAAAAGGCTTCAAACTCTTCTGAAACAAACTGGGTCCCATTGTCTGTCCTGAGTGAAACAGGCATGCCGAACCTGACAAAAATTGGTAGAAGGGCTTCTATTACTTTAGTGCTAGTTACAGACTTCATAATCACCACCTCTAAGAACCTACTGTAGTAGTCTACTATCACTAACAGGGATTCTCCTGTTGGTAAAGGCCCCAACAGGTCTGCGCTACAATCCTGCCACGGTCCACTGGGAGGCAAAACCTGTGACATTGGTTCAGGTGCTGGGTAATCACCCACTGCTTGGCACCCTTGACAAGTCTTGCATCTTTTCTCCACATATGCATCAATTTTAGGCCACCATACTTTACTTCGCAACCTGTATTTTGTTTTTACTATACCCTGGTGTCCTTCATGGGCTAGCTCAAGTACCCTATCCCTCAAGCTTTGTGGTATCACAATCCTGTTGCCTCTCAGCAAGAGTTCACCATAAACACAAAGTTCTTCTTTAATAGGAAAGAATGGTGTAGCTTTAGTAAGCCTCCAGTCTCCAGTTTTAATACTGGTTTTTACCCTCTGTAACTGATCATCATTGATGGACTCTTGCTCAATCTCTCTTGCTGATAAAGCAACAGGAACATTGCTCTCCACTACTGCCCGAACATAGTCATAAGTTTCACCTTTGTCCCTCTTTACTCCAGAATTCAGCCTAGATAACACATCAGCAATATTGCCTACACCCGGTCGGTATACAACATTAATATCATATGCTGCAGCCTGAGTACCCACCTCTCTACTCGGGCTGACGGTATATTGCCTACACCCGGTCGGTATACAACATTAATATCATATGCTGCAGCCTGAGTACCCACCTCTCTACTTGGGCTGACGGTATATTGCCTACACCCGGTCAGTATACAACATTAATATCATATGCTGCAGCCTGAGTACCCACCTCTCTACTTGGGCTGACGGTATATTGCCTACACCCGGTCGGTATACAACATTAATATCATATGCTGCAGCCTGAGTACCCACCTCTCTACTCGGGCTGACGGTATATTGCCTACACCCGGTCGGTATACAACATTAATATCATATGCTGCAGCCTGAGTACCCACCTCTCTACTTGGGCTGACGGTATATTGCCTACACCCGGTCGGTATACAACATTAATATCATATGCTGCAGCCTGAGTACCCACCTCTCTACTTGGGCTGACGGTATATTGCCTACACCCGGTCGGTATACAACATTAATATCATATGCTGCAGCCTGAGTACCCACCTCTCTACTTGGGCTGACGGTATATTGCCTACACCCGGTCGGTATACAACATTAATATCATATGCTGCAGCCTGAGTACCCACCTCTCTACTCGGGCTGACGGTTTTGATCTAGATGAATAGATGAACTCTAATGGTTTGTGGTCAGTTTCTAATTCAAATTTACGACCAAACACATACAGATTAAACCTCTCGCATGCCCACACTAGTGCCAGTGCTTCTCTTTCTGTCTGGCTATACCTGCGCTCGACGTCTGTCAAGCTCCTCGAGGCATAGGATATTACCCTCCATAGACCACCTAGCAGCTGAAGTAAAACTGCCCCTAGACCAGTTGGCGAGGCATCTGCTACAATCCTCGTTTTACAATTTGGCTTGAAATATGCAAGTACTGTACTCTTGTTGATGTTAGACATTCTTTCAAATGGTCAAAACTTCTCTGTTGCTCCTCACCCCACTCAAACGTTACATTTTTGCGAGTAAGCCTCTGAATTGGCTCAGCTACAGTTGACAAATTTGGTATAAATCTAGACACATACTGCACAAGCCCCATGAATGATCTCACTTCCCCTGTATTACTCGGTGCCACTGCATCTCGTATATCACCTATTTTCTCTTCACTAGGTTTCACACCATTCTGATTATCTCGTGACCAAAAAAATGGAGTTTCCTAAGCCTGAATTCACACTTCCCTGCATTGAGGGTAAGATCAGCCTCCTCCAACCTGCTCAGAACTGCTAGTAACCTCTCATCATGTTCTTTCTCATCCCTCCCATAAACAATGAGATCATCAGCAATATTGGCTACCCCTTTACAACTCCTGATCACCCCCTGGATTATCTGCTGGTATTTCTCAGGTGCTGAACTGACCCCAAACATTAACCGCTTATACCTGTAAAGTCGCCTGTGAGTAGCAAAAGTTGTAATGTACCGACTTGATTCATCCAAAACTATCTGGTGAAAACCCCTCTTTAGATCAAGTTTACTGAATACAGTACTTCCATTTAGGTCTTGCAGCAGTTCCTCCACAGTTGGAATAGGTTGGCGTTCCCTGATTATAGCCTCATTAGCCTTTCTCATGTCAACACAAATTCTATCATCACCATTTTGTTTTGGGGCTACAACTAAAGGGGATACCCAGCTAGTGGGACCCTCCGGTACCTCCTCTATGATGTCGTTTTTCAATAACTCATCCAGTTTGTCATCCACCTTATCTCTTAAACCGAATGGAATTCTTCTCACTCTTTGAGCCACCGGGAAAACACTCTCGTCAATGTTCAGCTTAACCTCATAATCTTTTAGCTTCCCAATACCCACAGAGAGTTTGTCGTATTTGTCCTTTATCTCCTCCGGCAGTTCACTAACATTGTTTACATGAAATGGCCCAATTCTCAAAATATTAGGGTTTCTGCAGTATTTTTGCACAAGAGGGTCCTCCCTGGCCAGTCGACCACAACAAATTCAGCTACACATCTTTGATCATTGGCTGGGCAGTGAACCTCTGCTGTAAAAGTTCCTAATGTAGGCAGGTGTTCACTACTACTATAAGCAAATAACTGCTTTGCACCTTTTCTTGATTTGCATTTAACTTTACAAGATTTTAACATTTCCCAAGTTTCTACCCCCATTACATTACTAGTAGCTCCCGAATCAACCATTACATCCTTCACTCGAACACCCCCAACCTGAAGCTGAATTAACACATTAGGCTTATTCTGATCTTTGTATTCATTTGATACGGAAAATGCAAATTCCCTGTTGTCCCCAGTAAATTGTCCCTTTTTGTTACTCCCACTCTCAACCAAGTGCGTGTTGGTGGTAGTCTTCCCTCCTTGCCGTGCCTCCCGCTGGTAATCCACAGGTATTGGGGTGCGGCACTTGATCCTGAAATGTCCTACTTTGCCACACTTGTTGTACTTACGTCCTCTCGCTGGACAAAACTCATCCCTGGCAAAGTGGCCAAAACCTCCACAGCGGTAACATTCTTTCTTGACCTGGTCCTGGTTGTCGTCGTTCCTCCCTGCACGGCTGCTTGTACATGATCCTGGGTAGGCTGGGTTCCTTCCACGTCGAGTCTCCCCCCTCATAGCGTTCACTTCGGAATCCACCTCGTTGACCTGGCTTGTAGTAGGGCTAGGGCTAGGCTTGTCTACTCCCATTACCTCCATTTGCCTGTCAACTGCTTCTTGAGCCCTCGCCACTTGGAGCAACCTCTGCAGTATTACAGAGCCATCCAATTCTAAAAATTTCCTTCTCAGTTTTGGAGAATAACATTTATCAATCAGCTGGTCCCTCATGTATTCTTCTACCTTATCTCCAAAATCACAAGTTGCATTACGCTGTCTTAGCCTACACACATACTGATCTACTGTCTCCGTACTTGACTGGCTTATCTGTCTAAACACATGTCTCTCAAAAGGTATATTAGTCTTAGGTGTAAAATACTCGTCTAGAATCTTCACTGTTTCACTGTAGCCCTTTGCATCATCCTCACCCACCAAGGCATAAAAGATTTCTTGCACTGCCGATCCAGCGGTATGAAGAAGTAATGCAGTCTTCTGTTGCTCCTCTTTCACACCCTTCCCAACAACGAATAGATTGAAAGATCTCTTCCACAGCTTCCATCTTTGTGCTAGGGAATGGGGTTCACCTTGGACATCAAACTCCCTGAGGCCACCAACATCCAGTATTACCGAGCTGCTCGTCTTGCCTGTCTTCACTATTTTCGGCTTCTGGTCATCTCAGCACATGCTAGCGAACTTCATCCTCGTCGCCAAATGTAATGTACAGCATATAATTAAAGGGTTGACACAAATTCCGCTGTACTTTAGTGGTTTATTCCTCAGCCCGCTTTTACAGTCGTTGTTTACAGCCGTCTCCCGCTATCCTCTCACAGTGTTTCCAACTCGCTTAGATGACTAACGCCATGCGCATTGTCACCAACTCATATACACTACAGTACGGTACCGGTACATTTGCTTGCGTTTGTAAATCTGTCGACTAGAAATATAACTGTGTAGGCCTATGCTTGAAGTTGTACTTATATAGCCAGCCGTTATTATATAAATTCTCATGCTTGACTTGTATATTCCAGCGGTGAAAAGAAACAAGTGTGGGTGGATATAGATACTGCTTTCAGACATTGAAATAGACAATGAATTAGCTTACTTCACCGTGAGTTTCATTTTATGTGAGTTATGAGCCGAGATTTTGAGGATTGAACTTAGAGGTCCATTTTCCAGCTTTGGGTCCCTTGCTGCAAAGTGGCCATTTTCGTGTCAAATCCAGTTCTCCTGTTATCTATGATTGTGAGTGCTTGTATGCCTTGTGGTCCTAGGTGTCTGAGGTGTATGTTGCATATGTTGTCTAGGCCACAGGCAGGTGAGTGCTTGAGATTGTTGATGATTTGCTTTGTCTGGTTGTTGGTGAAGGGTGCATAGTCAGGGTCTGTGGGGAATTGTCTCTTAGGTTGGCTGACACGCCGGTCGTCTTTATTTTATGGGGGCTTAGGTGGCTGACATGAGAGAAGTGATTAATGAAAGTGTTTGTTGTTTATATGAAGGAGTAGAGTCTTTTATTGGGATTGCAGCATATGATTGTGTTATGTTGCTGTTGGAAAGTGTGATGCTGTTTAGTGTTTTGTATAGTTTTTTGGGGTTTGTTTTGTGATCAAGTGTTTGTAGGTAGTTATTCCAATTTAGTGTTTGTTCTTGTATTTTGTTGTTAATCTGTGTGTTGAGTGCTTGGATTTGTTGTGTGATGTCCTGTGTGTGGGGTGCTGGGGAGTATTTCAGTGTGTCGCGTTATCTAATGACGTTTTGAATTTCTGGTGAGAAGTTGTGTTGTCTTTTTCTGTTACTTCTTGGAATGTGTTTCTTGTCAACGTTTTGGATATTTGTGTTGAATGTGTGTACAGAATTGTTGATGTTAGTGATGGGTGCGCTGTTTAGGGTTTAGGATAGTTGTGTTGAATGTGTGGACAGCATTGTTGATGTTAGTGATGGGTGCGCTGTTTAGGGTTTCAAAGTGTTGTTCTGTCTCGTTTGTCAAAGCTTTCCATTTTTTTTTTTTATAGTTGGTGTATGTGTATCTGTGGCTAGCCGGGGTGAGTCTGGATTTGGTGGTGATAATGATCGGGAGGTGGTCGGAGCCTAAGGTTTTTACCACCCTCCAAGATGTTGGGGGGCGAGTTCTGGGGAGCAAAAGGTGATATCTAGAGATGATGGGTCGAAGAGGGCTTGGTGGGGAGTATGGGTATGTTGATGGGTGTCGTTAAGGATAAAAAGGTTGTCTGATTGGCGTTGTAGGGCCAGCCCTCTTTTTGTGTCCGGGTTGTCGACAAACCAGGCCGACGTCTTGGCATTGAAGTCATTACCCACTGCCCCAGGATGATGTGTGGGGTGTTTGTGATTGGTTGTATTTGTGGTCTGTATTTGATAGGTACTGTAGGGGAAGAATGTATGTGTGTGTTTGGTGGTTATGTTGGATTTGTTGCCAGTGCGTATTTTGATGGATTGTATGTGGTGCACTGGTGATGATCATTTATTATAGACTTGTAGATATTCTGTATACATTGTATACATAGACAAAGATATGTAATGGTCATTACTATCAAAAATATTCTTCACCAGGGGAAATGCATTAGAAGTAATTTGTAGAATATTGGACAATGAAAACCGTTTTTGTTAACCGTTTTAATATACATTAATACCATAATTTAATTCTGGTTATCATTTGACAATTTTATTTAGTTTAACCCTTTGGCTGCGGCTATGTTTGGGCTATTTAGTGCATATTCAGGCACTCCTGAATGATAAATCAAGCATCTGCATTAAATGAAGTGTATTCTGCCGAAAACTAGACGAAAATAGCTTCAAAATGACACCAGAACGGACCCTGTACGTGGTCTGGTTCATCCGCAGTGGTCCCAGTGAAACGCGGGAACCCCGCTATTATATAACACTCGCTCGCTTGGCTACACTGGTGAGAGAGACAGAGAGAGAGCCGCGCGAGACACAGCCTAGCTCAGTGAGCCGCTCGGTGCTCTGAGGGTCGGAGGTGGGCCCCTCACGCTCCCACCCACTGACACTCAATTTTTACGTTTTTTACAGGCTTTTAAAGCCTGGAAATTGCTGTAACTTGCCAAAACATTCCAGAACATCACCCGCAGCGAAAGAGTTAAGAAGAACCTATTCGAACCAGAATTAATTGAAAGAGTGTTCAATCACTTTGATTCCTAGACTTTTTCTAAGCTTAATAAATGTCCTTATGTTAGCTAGAATAATCCGGAAATTACCCCATCGTTCAGGCAAAAATCAATTTATCCATCTAAGGGTGGATGGGAAATCAGGAAAAAAATTATCTTCCTTATTCATCCACAGTATCTCTTTACAAAGAACCCATCCTCAGAGGGACTGAGGATGGGCTCTGTGCAGCCTGAGTCGTTAAGAGGAATGAAGAATTCAAGCTTTTTCCTGTACTGTACTTCCCTTCCACCCAATTCATCCGACATTATGGCTCAATCATACTAATATAACCTTCTCTCTATCAAGGGTTTCTACATGGCCGAGCTGGAGATGCAGATTGGTCAAGTGATGGGTCGACTGGAGGGGCTGGCGACAACTTTGGGGTCTCTCGTCACTCAGACAGACGAACTCGGAGACTCGCACCAAACACCTTATTCAACACAGGTGGTTATGGTGAGTATTTGGGGGCAGAGGGAAGTAGTACAGTATAATTAGTGCTGTTATGAATGCTGTACGAGAGCGAGGTGGAGGGACAGAGAGGGAGAGGTAGACCGAAAGAGAGGTGGAAGGATGGAGTGAGGAAGTATATGAACGAAGGCGGTGCTGGTTGGGGGGGAGGGGCGTCGACTGACTGGGGACAGAGGTGCATGGGGGCGGTTCGTTCGTGGCCACCCCTTTGGGGATCACGGCGTCGGGCAATAGATAGATAGATAGATGAATGCTGTATGGCAGGGTGTTGAACTTGATAGAGAGGATAATAAAGGGTACAGAAGGTACAATAGGAGAAGAACAGTGCAGTTTTAGGAGGGGAAGAGGGTGTGTGGATTAGATTTGTGCAGTAAGACAGCTATGCGAGAAGCATTTAGAGAAAAATATAGAGATATTTTGAGGTTTTATGGATTTGGAGAAAGCGTACGAGTGTGTGGATCGAGAAGCAATGTGGAAGATGCTAAGGATTTATGAAATTGGAGGAAATTTGTTAAGAGCAGTCAAGAATTTTTATGAAGAGAGCAGAGCGTGTGTTACGGTAAGAAATTGAGTGAATGGTTTGAGGTTAATGTAGATCTGCGACAGGGTTGTGTAATGTCACCGTGGTCGTTTAATGTATATATGGATGGTGTGGTGGGGGAGGTAAAAATGAAAACTATGGGTAGAGGATTGGGTTTAGTTTTAGTTCCCCAGACTGTCTGGCCAAACAGTCCTGAGTCCGGTAGTAGGAAAAAATGGTGGAGATTGGGAGATGAATCCGTTGCTGTTTGATGATGACACAGCGTTGGTGGTAGATTCTGAGGAGAAACTGCAGAGAGTAGTCAAAGAATTTGGTATGGTATGTTGGAGGAGGAAGCTGAGGGTGAATATCAATAAAAGTAAAGTGCTGGTAATAGAGATGCTTGTAGGGTAAATCTAAATGTACGGCTGGATGGGGAAATACTGGAACAAGTGGAGTGTTTTTAATATCTAGGAGGATTGATAAGCAAGGACTCAGGTGGTGTGGAAATGGAGGTAAGACAGAGCGTATGTGAAGGAAGGAAAGTTTTCGGAGCAATGGGAAGCATGTGGAAGGTGAGAAGTCTCGGAATGAAAGCTAAAAGTGAAATCTACCAAGGGATAGTTGTACCAACAGTGATGTATGGGGCTGAGACATGGCTCTGAAGGCATGAGAGAAGAAAGTTGGATGTGATGAAGATGAACTGCTTGAGGAGTATGTGTAAAGTGACACGTAGAGACAGATTGAGGAATGCAGAGGTACGTAGGAGAGTGGGACAGCAGGAACCCTTATCGGCCAGAGTGGACAGAAGGGTGCTGTGCTGATATGGACATGATGAATGAATGGGAGATGGAAGGCTTGCAAAGAGAGTATATTAGTCAGAAACAAGGGGTGGTAGAAGGAGAAGAAAACCTTGGATGAGATAAAGAGATGGTGTAGTACAAGTGTTGGAAGGGAGAGAGATGACTGAACAACAAGCAAGAGAAGTGGTAATGAATTGGAATGAATGTAGAATGCTTGTGAATAGATGAATGATAACGCGGTCGTAGGGTCGTAGGCCAGGTGCTAGTTGGACTAGATTATAGTCCGTCTGGGGGGCCGGTCTATGTTGTGAAGGGCCATCCCTGGAAGTAGGGTGGGCGGGCATTGTGATGGTAAGCTTCGCTGCGTGTCTGCCTGCTGAGACCGAACCTCTTTGGGAGGTCTGGTACCTGGGTGTCTTAGCTGGGGACCCCAAATGTACCTGGGTCTATGGGTCTTCTCCTGGACGACCTAGATGTGTGTGAGTTGTTTTGTTTTGTTTTTGTGTTATGTTGTCCCTATTCAGGCTCTGTCTCGAGTCTGCCACCCCCAGCTGTGGGGATGTGCCAGACTATGTACATACATGAATGAGAATGAGTGGATTAATGTGCTGGGTGAAAGAGTGTTTGTGTGTGATTTTTTGGATAGTGGGGAAGGTAGCAAGAACACTGGGCTCTCATCACTTGGGCAGATGGACTCGGAGACTTGCACCAAACATTTTATTCAACACAGGCCAATACGGTGTCATAAGGAGTATTTAGTGAATAAGATTAATGGTTGAATGTTTGTGATGGATGCAAGGTTGAAGTTGCAACATAATTACATAAATATGTGTTAATGTAAGTGGAACAAAGATATTTTGGTGTGTCGATGGTTAGATGATGTGCAAGGACGGTACAACAACATTTGTGAGATGAAGTCTACAAGATAATCAGTGATTTTATTTAGATATATTTCAAGTATCTAATTATATTAATTTATATAATTCTTAAACCCAATAACCCCAAAATGAAATTAATGAAATATCAATTTTCAGACTGAAGTGTGGACTGCTGAAAGTGATGAAGTGAAGAGTTCCATCAGCTCTTCAGAATTTGACAAGCTTTGTGACCCTTCACGGCATAGCGTAGGCAAGTGGAACTATGCTGGCAGCAGACCAGAGTGACAAGAGAGAAGAGAAGAGCAAAATTATATAGTACAGGCTGAAAATTATCAGAATCTTGAAGCATTCACTGACATTGAGAGTTACCAAACTGAAATTGAGGCTTTGACAAAGTCATGGAATATACTTCCACCTCCAGCTGATCTTTGGGCCAACGATGATGGCGGATGGCTTGAAAAGTTTCTGAGAGACGTGTCTGAGGCATCAAATGAAAGTGTGACCTCGTTTGGTAAATATGGCAAGACACAGCTGAAAGTTAACCTTAAGATCCACCCAAGTCATGAATCACTGACCACAGCCAGCAGCAACCACAGTGCAGCTGGATTCACCACTGGAGCACTCACAGGATTATTGTCCAGCAAACTCCTGGATTAGCCAGCCAGCCAGATACCGAGACTGGGGGGGTTGTGGTCGAGTGGTTAACAGTAGGTTTTGTCGCACTCAGACCCAGGGACGAGGGAAAGGTCATGTGGATGTTCTAGATGTTGCTGCTCTTGACCTGGATAGTGATAATGATGAGTAGGCTGTGTGTCAGTGTGAAAATTGGTACCATCCAAGAATACTGTACTATTAATTATGGTATAGTCTTAACTCCAAGAATATCCGTTGCTAAAGTGTTTGTGTGGGTTTGGCTTTAAGTTGCATTCTATTTTTTATTAATTTCACCACAACACCAAACACCTCCAATGAAATTAATGAAAGCGTATATGTGATCCACCGGGATTCGAACCTGGGTTATCACACACAGATTTGCAGACACCTTAACCATTACACCTCCAAGACGGTTAAAGGTTTATGCACACACCTACGACTTATTATCCATTCTCGAATACTGGATATTTTATCTAATCATGTTCATATTCCCACCGCACATGTTTGACACTAGTTTTGTGTTATAACAGGAGGAGCTGAGTACGAAGAAACGACCTGATACGGCCGCCACCCAGTTTAAGACCAGCCTGGGAGAACTTATGACCATAGAGCCTTCCCACATCCACTGCATCAAACCTAATGATGACAAGCGAGCGTGTATGTATAGAGTTGTGCTTTTTATCTCTCACTCTTTTTTCACTCTCACACTCTCTTACTCTCATTTTCTCTCTCTCTCTTACTCTCAATCTCTTACTCTCATTTTTTCTCTCTCTCTGTCTGTCTGTCTGTCTGTCTGTCTGTCTGTCTGTCTGTCTGTCTCATAAACTTTATAACGAACAAAGAACTCTGACATTTTTGCTGCTGCATCAAGTCCCATGATATGAAGTGAGTGTGTAGCCTATGTATACCCGTCAACTGGGGCGAATTCGGACCTTACGTCAATGAAAAGTTAATTAAATTGATAAATAGATAATGAATAAACCTAATAGAAATCTGTTTTCACTCAATTGTTCGAAATGCTGTAATTTAACTTTCTTGCTTAAATAGTTTTAATGTATAATGCGATATGTACCGATTACAAATTGTATGTACAGTATGTATGTATGTATGTATATGCTCAGGCCCAATCCACACTTTTCCTATTTTTATTTTATATTTTCAATTTTACTCTATTTTATTATTTTGTTATTTTTTATTTTCTTGGGGGTGGCCGACTCAATACAGAGCAAGAACAGGGAAAACACAAAACACAAGACAGAACAACGAACAAACAGACAAAACACAAAATTCACACACATCTAGGCCAGGAGAACACCCAGAGACCAGGGTCACCAAGGTCGCTCCAGCACTCCCCCCCGGCCCCCGACCACCCGGAGAGGCTCCGATCTCGGCAGGCAGACATGCAGCGGAGCCACAGCCACAAGCCCGCCCACCACACTTCCAGGCGCACCCTTCATATTAATCGTCTCCCTGGGCCAGGCGCCTGATGGACTATTATCTAGTCCAACCTGCGCCCGACCCCTTCCCCCAAATGACCACGTGTTCACTCAACTGATCTATAGTCATTCCTCTATCATCCAAAGCTTGTCTTACACAGTCTCTCCATCTCAATGGGGGTCTTCCTGCCCTTCTACAAATTTAAAACCGAAACAAAAAAATAAAATAAAAAATCGTAACATCGGCAAACTTTATTGGGCAAATGTGTTGATGAGTAGATGCAGGAAAGTGTACGGTGTCAAGATGTACTTTCGTAATTAGTGTGAAAGTACAAATTAATTGATTGGTATTGTCTTTTATATTATTCCCGTAATTGGGTATTAAATTATTATTTTTTAAATTTCTGTGAAAATAGGGCGAATTCGGACAGGATGAAAATGAATTAATTAAATAATATCATCATCATCATCTCCGACGCCTTGTTTCCCCCTGGGAAACCCCCGCTAGAGGATGACAGAAACGTCTCCAAGCTACTTTGTCAAGACATGCCTCCCTTGCCCGTGCCACAATGCCCCTTTTCTTCAATATATTTTTCCACTTTCTTTTCCCATACCATAGGTGGTCTTCCACTACTAGCGGTTCCACTCACCTGACTCCCATTTATCTTTCTTGGCATTCTGTCTTCATCCATTCTCTGAACATGACCATACCACCTCAAAGTACTTCTCTTTATTCACTCAACCACACCACAATCAATGCCCAAAGCCTGCTCTTCCATTCCAAAGGGCTCGTACACTTCCCTATTACTTGGCCCATCTAGCCTATTCATGCCAGCTGCCATTCTGAAAAAGCTCATCTCCACAGCTCTCAGTTTGGAGAGGTCCTCGTCATTTGCTGTCCATATCTCGCTTTCATATGAGAGTGTTGGGAGCAGCACACTGTTTCTCAGTGAGTTTTTGACTAACGATTCTTCCTTTGAGAATACTATCAAGTTCTCCAATCACCTTTCTCCCTTTCATTTTTCTCTCTTTTATCTCACTCTCCATTTTACCATATTTGCATAGTACAGCTCCCAAATACTTGAAACTTTCAACCTCTTCCAGTACCGGTACTGTACTTCATTTTTCATTTTTATTTTACAACTTTTCTCATGTTCTTTCTTGATTCTATATTTTTCCTTAAAATTTGATTTTAAAAGAATATTTTGACATTTAACATGTAGTTTCTTTATTCATTCAGAGTTTAGTAAAAATTTACCAGAACGTCCCGGACTTCCCAAATTTGACTAATTCCTTGAACGTGACGATAGTGCGTTGTTATGTGTGCGATTAGTTTGCTTGGGAAACAGATTAACTTGCTCATGTAGTAGTGTACACCCTATGTGGTGGATTGTGTTCTTTTATTTCATAGATTTAATTTTAGTAAGCGTTGTTTCCACATAGCGATTTTGATAATTTAATTTGACTTTATATTGTCCTTGTCCCAATTTTGGTTTGTTTAGTTTGCAAGTTTTACATTTTAATCTATGGTTTCATGCATTCTTCTCTCAAACACCATTACCTTACATTTCCCTACATTGACTTTCAACTTTCTCTTTTCACATACCCTGTGAAATAATATTATTTAATCTAACTTTAACTATAACCTGTCGGATTCGGATATTGAGTGTACAGTACTGTAATTGGGTTTATAGTTTATAGTTATAACTCAAATGTTCCAAACTTGGCTATAAAGGATCAAAGATTAATATGGATGTAAACTGATCGGTGATCACGACAATACCTAGATTTTGTTTTATAAATAATTGTTCTATCCCAGACATGTTTGACGAGGAGCGCGTGGGGCATTAAGTGAAGTATCGTGGCCTGATGGAGAACCTACGAGTGCGTCGTGCCGGGTTTGCGTACCGCCGCACGTACGAGATCTTCCTGGACCGGTACAAGTCCCTCTGTCCCGCCACCTGGCCCAGCTACAAGGGTTCGGCTAAGGATGGTGTGCGGGCCATCGAGGATCATCTTAAGTATCATCCCGATGACTACCGCATGGGAGCGTAAGTTGATTTTTTTCGCTTTCTTAGTCTTGGCCTGTCTCAATTTGTTTTTCTTTTCTTCTCCCCTCCTCTGTCACTTCTGTCTCTTCTCGTTTCTTCTCTTCTTGGCCTAGTGGTTAAGGTTTTGGAGTGGTGCACTACTGGTTTGGGTTCGAGCCCTGGCTGGGTCATATCACAAAAATATGAAATATATTAGGGCTCTACTTGTTTATTCAGAGAGGCCTTAAATGTGCCCCAGATTACAAGTATCCTTCTCTAGTACTTGGCTGCTAATGTTTTGTGTGTGAGGTGTATGTGTGTATGGCATCAAGCTACATGACCACGAGCTGGAGCGGGTGGTGGTGGATGGAATCTGATTCCAAATGAAGCCACTACTTTTAAGCTCCTCGGTAGCCTAGTGGTTAAGGTGTTGGAGTGCTGCACTACTGGCCTGGGTTCGAGCCCTGGCTAGGTCATATTACAAAATAATATTTACCGGCATCTCTTTCTGTCAGTCATTTACTCACTCTCTCATAGTTTCCAGTCTTTGATGGTATATTGGTCATCGTGAACCACCTCAATTAGGCTAGTATCGTGACAACTACAACAAGGTAGCATAATTGACCACTTACGAGTTTCAGGCCATAAGGAAGTTCGGCCTGTTGTTGTTGTTCCCCAGGCTGTCTGGCCGAACAGCCCCAAGGTCTCGAGCAAGGCCAAGGCCATAAACGAGCGCCCCCACAAAATCCTCCCTGCTTACCACTAACAAAGCCCGGGTGACCGAAGCCACTCCAAGGCAGGGAGCTGAGGAGGGTGCGGAAACGCCCGGGAAACCAAAGCCCCACCCAGGGCCCTGTGTCCCTCAGCAATTATGAAGAGAAAGTTGAGGGGCAAAGGAAAAATGTGACGCTTTGGCTTCCAATCTTGGTAGATTGGGAGGTCAATCCACGGAAGAGACGCCGTCACTCGAGATCTAGAAAATATATAAGTAAAAGGAACAGTCAGAGTAAGCTATGGGTATGGCAGAGATCGCTCAGTTCTCACTCTGATAGACCAGCCCATCACCATTCTCCCGTTCTAATATTTTGTATATAGCATAGTAATAAAGGGAAAGTCCATATGCAGCTGATAATCACCTCAAACGTAATTATAAGCCGATTAAGGGGAGGTATTTAGTTTGTTCCCTAGACCTCCATCAAGCTTAAAATTACACCCCCTTGAGTCCCTTTCAAGATAAATTTGTACATTTTTCGGTAGAAAAATGTCCCGGCTGGAAGCCGGTTCCTCTTAAATAACAGGCTCGCTATCGCTCGCCAGGATAAAATAGACACCTAAATGGCACGAAAGGTCTTAAAATTGACAGAAATGGGTCCAAAGTTCTTAAAATCGTCAAAATAATGGGACGAAAGTCTTTAAATTAGAAAAGCAAGGGGGCTAAACATGAGGGAGAAAGGAGTCTAGAAAAAAAAATCCGTCAAGTGGATTATCTCGCCTTAAAAGTGCCAAAGCAATCTCTATCTCTAATGTGTAGATCGCTGGACTTCCACATACACGGTCATTAGTTCTAGGGCAGTAGTTCCCTTTCCAATGTTCCCTTACCCACTCTAAACCACTGTTTGGACACTTGATCCTCGGTGTTTTGGAGGACAAGCAGCCTAGAAGGGTCACTAGATCTGTTGTTGCTTGATTTCCTTTGTATTTGGGTGGAGGAGGGGGGGGGGGGGGCCTAAGTGGAGGGTTTATGGTGTGTGTGTGTGTGTGTGTGTGTGTGTGTGTGTGTGTGTAAGGTTAGTTGATTCCGAGTTTGAATGTGTCTAGTGTATTGCGGGGCTATGTATTGGATCTTCTGGGCGACGGTTCCAATCCCGTATGGTTCGTGGGAAAGAATGAGGGTATTGTAGTAACCGGTATCAGTGTGGTAGGTTTGGTGCTTATGAGAATGTGGGTTAAGGAGAGGTATTTAGTTTGTTCCCTAAGTTTTCATCAAGCTTAAAATTATACCCCCTAGACCCCCTTTCAAGATAAATTTGTACATTTTTCGGTAGAAAAATGTCCCGGCCGGAGGCCGGTTGCTCTTAAATTACAGGCTCGCTATCGCTCGCCAGGAAAAAATAGACCCCTTAATGGCACGAAAGGTCTTAAAATTGACAGAAATGGGGCAAAGCGTCTTAAAATGTCCAAACTACTAGTAGGCGAACGTCTTCAAATCTCAAAAGCAATGGGGCTAAAACATGAGGGAGAAGGAAGTTCGAAAAAAAAAAAAAAAATCCCTCAAGTGGAAACCTCCCCTGAAGAGTGTTGCGGGTGTTGGAGGTGTGAAGGTATTCATGGGTTTTAACGTAAATATAATTATGCGTGATATTAAACACTACTGCCAGTCTGTGCCGGAGTCTTTTAGGGGGTTAAGGGGAGATCTCCACTCGAGGGATTTTTTTCTGGACTCCTTTCTCACTCATGTTTTTAGCCCCATTGCTTTTGAGATTTTAACCGCGTTCGCCCCATTATTTAGAAGGTTTTAAGAACTTTCGACCCATTTCTGTCAATTTTAAGACCTTTCGTGCCATTTAGGAGCATTTTATCCTGGCGAGCGATAGCGAACCTGTAATATAAGAGGAACCGGCTTTCAGCCGGGACATTTTTCTACCGAAAAATGTACAAATTTATCTTGAAAGGGGGTCAAGGGGGAGTAATTTTAAGCTTGATGGAAGTCTAGGGAATCAACTAAAAACCTCCCCTAAACGGGTTTCCATGTTAATTTGATTTTTGATACGGAGTTTGCGTGTAATTGCGTGTGATGAACCTGGCTGCTTTTGGGTTAATTTTTCCAAGTGTGTTATGGGGAGATTTCCACCTGGAGGATTTTTTTCTGAACCGCTTTCTCCATGTTTAGCCCCATTGCTGGTGAGATTTAAAGCCGCTCGCCCCATTTCCGTCAATTTTAAGACCATTTGTGCCATTTAGGCAGAGCTGGGCACCACAAACAAAAAGTCAAGTCAGCAAACCCAGAACATAACTTCAGCAAACACAAATGTGCAAACCTTGTGAAATTTCTAGTCCTCAAATGCAAATATGCAAACGCAAACCGTTTTTTATTAATTTTAAATTTAAACTACAGAATCAAGGGTAAATCAATAAATTCAATCTCTAATGTCAATAAATATATATATTTACTTAAATATAATGTTGCCCAACTTCCATGGACCTCAAGGATATACATACAGGCTTTTAAAGCTTGGAAATTGCTGTAAATTGCCAAAACATTCCAGAACATTACCCGCAGTGAAGGGGTTAATATATATAGCATAGGCCACTTAGTTTGTCCACATGGGCAGTAAAACGTTGGGGCAACTTGTTTATGGGGAGAGTGCTTCAGTAATAATCAGTATTCGCAATTCCGCACCATTCAGGAGGAGGTACGCCGGATCACAGAGGTGCAAGGAGGCGATTTATTCGTAGTCCCCCTTTGGGAATGGCAATAGGCTATATATGCCTAGATAGGTCTACTTTAGATAGATTAAGTAATTTAATAGAAAGTAGCCTAGGCCTATTAAATTTAATGCTCAGAATAAAGGCCTAGCTTCAGATCAAAATTTAATAAAATTTTATTGTAGGCTAAATTTAGTTTAGGCCTATATGATACTTACAAAAAAAACACTTTCTACTTGACACTAATAAAATGAGTGATTATAGGCCTAGGCCTATACATAGAAGTTAGACCATGCAATATTTAGCCTAGGCCTACATGTTTTGAGGCATTTTGATGGAATTAGTGACTGATTATAGCCTAGGCCTGGGCTATATATTAAAGTTAGAACATACAATATTTAGCCTACATGCTTTGAGGCATTTTGATGGAATTAGTGATAGCCTAGACCTAGGCTATATATATAGAAGTTAGAACATGCAATATTTAGCCTAGCCTACATGCTTTGAGGCATTTTGATGGAATTAGTGATTGACTGATTATAGCCTAGACCTAGGCTAGCCTATATATATAAAAGTTAGAAAATGCAATATTATTTAGCCTACATGCTTTGAGGCATTTTGATAGGATTGGGGTAGCCTAGGCCTAGCCTAATAAAATGACTTATATTAGTAATTAGCCTATAGGCCTAGGCTATATTTAGAAGTTAGAACATGCAATATTTAGCCTACATGCTTTGAGGCATTTTGATGGGATTAGTGATTCTAGGTCTAGGCTATATAGAAGTTAGACTTAGCCTAGGCCTACATGCTTTGAGGCATTTTGATGGGATTAGGGTAGCCTAATAACATTAGTTTAGGTTAAAAATTAACATGCTATCAATCAAATTAACGATAGCCTAACTTTATAATCTTAAATTAGGCTAGATTATAAAGTTATAAAACCCTTCTCCAGAGACATCTTCTTGGTAATTACAGGCCCATAAAGGTTTCTAGGTGGGGCCAGGGGTGGCTTAGGTCCTCGATTTCTGCATGCTCTGCAGCATCACTGTCGGATGATGGTGGTGAACTGCTCCCCACACCCCATGCTGTTGGCAGCTGCGGTAGGCATGATGGTAGACTCCATGTTCACTTCAATAGGCCGAAAATATAAACAAAGTTGAAGTGCTAGCAGGTTGGAACACTTGGACTGCTGTGTGTTGTAGGTGTTAGCTCGACGCTTGCTACTAAGTAAGTGAACAAACGTGAAGAGCCGATGTATAGGCCTAGATTCCAGAACACAGGTAGTTGGTTTGGTCACATGACTTTTTTTGGCTGGAGCTGCAGGAGCGGCCCAGGCTGGCGGCTGGAATTTTTATTTTGCGGACTCGAGGTTTGCAACATGGAGGTACTTTCCAGAGCTTCAAACCCGCAAATAGGCAGCCATTTTGGCGCCAACGCTAATTCGCCAACAGAATGACACTTCCGCCATGGCGGAATTGGCTATTTGCGGAAGTGTTGGCTAAAGTGCCCAGCTCTGCATTTAGGTGTAGATTTTTTCCTGGCGAGCGATAGCGAGCCTGTAATTTAAGGGGAACCGGCCTTCGGCCCGGACATTTTTCTATCGAAAAATGTACAAATTTATTTTGAGAGAGAGTCAAGGGAGTAATTTTAAGCTTGATGGAAGTCTAGGGAACAAACTAAAAACCTCCCCTTAACCTGGCTGCTTGTGTGTTAATGTTTTCAAGTGTGTTAAAGTTAGATTGAATGGGAGTGTTGAAGGTCAGGTTGGTGGAGAGGTGGACGCCAAGATATTTGTATGAAGGCACGGATGCTAGTGGTTGTTGGTTGTGTAATGTGGAATTGAAAGTGATGGAGAGTTGATAGAGATAACGCCAAACTTAAGGGGAGGTTTTTAGTTTGGTCCCTAGATATCCATCAAGCTTAAGATTACACCCCCTTGAGCTCCTTTTCAAGATAAATTTGTACATTTTTAGGTAGAAAAATGTTCCGGCTGAAAGCCGGTTCCTCTTAAATTACAGGCTCGCAATTAGGTGTCGATTTTTTCCTGGCGAGCGATAGCGAGCCTGTAATTTAAGAGGAATCGGCCTTCGGCCGGGACATTTTTCTACCGAAAAATGTACAAATTTATCTTGAAAGAGGGTCAAGGGGGAGTTATTTAAACCTTGATGGAAGTCTAGGAAACACACTAAAAACCTCTCTTTAATTAACTGGAGAACTCACCCTCACCGGTAGCAAGCCTCGGTGATACTGACCAGCTGCCCCAAAAGTCTACCTGAAGTAACCAACCTCCTGCTTCACACAAATGAATCAGTTGAACCGAAACTTTGAACACAAGCATTTTCGAAACCTTAAGGGGAGATCTCCACTTGAGGGATTTTTTTTCTTGACCCCTTTCTCCCTCATGTTTAGCCCCATTGCTTTTGATATTATAAAACGTTTGCCCCATTAGTTTAGCGATTTTAAGAACTTTCACCCCATATTAAGACCTTTCGTGCAATTCAGGTGTCGATTTTATCCTGGCGAGCGATAGCGAGCCTGTAATTTAAGAGGAACCGACCTTCGGCCGGGACATTTTTCGATACGAAACAAAATTGAACCGTACAAAAACAAATGAATCTTTAATAAGCCCGCCAAAATAATGAATCTTTAATAAGCCCGCCAAAATAATTTCAAAGGATCGACCACAAGTGTTCGAACCGCGCGAAAAAAGGATGGTTCTCTCTCTCTCTAGCTCGACTGAAATACGACCCAATGACGAATCTGGCTGGGCAGCATTGAGGTCAGTCTTTATTGAGCGTTCGTGGCATAAGCAGCTAAGCTACGTAGTCCTCTCTGTCTACGTTAACCTCCAGACTTTCGCAATCATTTCATTAACGGCGTACAATCAAACTAATTGAATCGGTAGCCTAATATATAATTGAATCGGTAGCCTAATTTATAATTGAAGTGTCTATTGAATAATTAAGGGTAAACCGGACTTTTAGCACCAACAGTGATTTTAGTAAGTATTTTGGGGTTGTGTGTGTTCTTGTGCTTCAGATACAGATATATAATTAAGATTTGGACATTGGTGGAAGAGTAATGCATAATTGTCAAAAACTTCGATATACTTGGAATTACATTGTGCGACAGTTATTTAACCCCTTGTGTACCGGTGCTGTTTAAACTTTATTCTGTCCATTAGACGATATTATTCAGTTAAAAAAAGGCTTTAAGCAATTTGCAGGCTTCGAACTAGCTCGCTTAAGGGGAGGTTTCTAGTGTTTCTTAGACCTCCATCAAACTTAAAATTACAAACCCTAGACTCCCTTTAAAGATAAATTTGTACATTTTTCGGTAGAAAAATTTCCCGGTTCAGCCGGTTCTTCTTAAATTGCACGAAAGCTCTTAAAATTGACAGAAATGGGTTGAAAGTTCTTAAAATAATCAAAATAATGGGGGCGAACTTCTTAAAATTAGAAAAAGCAATGGGGCTAAACATGAGTGAGAAAGGAGTCTAGAAAAAAATGCCTCGAGTGGAAATCTCCCCTTAACGCTTTGTACCAACCCAAACCTTCTTTAAGCTGCTGCTGCAATAGTGAAAATTTATCTAGAAAACAATATATAGACGTCGGCGGTACGGAAGGTGTTAAGGGGAGATTTCCACCTGGAGGATTTTTTTTCTGAACCTCTTTCTCCCTCATGTTTAGCCCCATTGCTTGTGAGATTTAAAGACGCTTGCCCCATTAGTTTGGCGATTTTAAGAACCCTCTCCCCATTTCTGTCAATTGTAAGACCATTCGTGCCATTTAGGTGTAGATTTTTTCCTGGCGAGCGATAGCGAGCCTGTAATTTAAGGGGGACTGGCCTTCGGCCGGGACATTTTTCTACCGAAAAATGTACAAATTTATCTTGAAAGGGGGTCAAGGGGGAGTAATTTTAAGCTTGATGGAAGTCTAGGGAATCAACTAAAAACCTCCCCTTAAGGAAATCATTATGACTCTTGCTGTATTGAAATTGCAGCTACGCAAGTTTAGTGGCGACTAATTTAAAATATTTGAATTCTAAAATAATAATATCTAGCATGATACATGATACATGATACATGATACATGACCTTGGATATAATGGGGATGGATACTGAAGAAAACTATTTAAAAGTAATTTTGAAATCGGTGTAAAGCTCTTGGCATTAAGGGGAGGTTTTTAGTGTTTCCTAAACTTCCATCAAGCTTGAAATTACACCCCCTTTAGTCCCTTTCAAGATAAATTTGTACATTTTTCGGTAGAAAAATGTCCCGGCCTAAGGCCGGTTCCTCTCAAATTACAGGCTCGCTATCGCTCGCCAGGATAAAATTGACACCTGAATTGCACGAAAGGTCTTAATATGGGGTGAAAGTTCTTAAAATCGCTAAACTAATGGGGCGAACGTTTTATAATCTCAAAAGCAATGGGGCTAAACATGAGGGTGAAAGGAGTCTAGAAAACAATCCCTCAAGTGGAGATCTCCCTTTAATGCCGTGGAAAGGAACAGTAACAATACTCCATTTGGTTCCCAGCTGATGGTAAATTGAATCCCTTAGTAGCTGATTTCTCGATATGTAATGGGAATATGTGCAACTACCATGGCTGTGTGTCGTATTAATGCCAAGTTTTCGTGATTAACATCCTATTTCGCTACAAAATCTACCTTCTAGCTGGGGTAACCGAGATAGAAACGTGGCAACTTAACCTCGGCTGGAAAACCATCGACTATAGTGAATTTATCTATCTTCCGCCAGTGACCTAGTGTTCGAAAACTGGCTACTGCCCTCCACCCTAGAGTCGACTGTGATTAAGGGGAGGTTTCTACTGGAGGGATTAATTTTCTGGACCCCTTTCTCCCTCATGTTTAGCCCCATTGCTTTTGAGATTTTAAGATGTTCACCCGATTAGTTTTGCGATGTTAAGAACTTTTGCCCCCATTTTAAGACCTTTCGTCCCATTTAAGTGTCAATTCTTTCCTGGCGAGCGATAGCGAGCCTGTAATTTAAGAGGAACCGGCCTTCGGCCGGGACATTTTTCTACCGAAAAATGTACAAATTTATCTGGGAAGGGAGCCTAGGGGGTGTAATTTTAAGCTTGATGGAGGACTAGGGAACAAACTAAAAACCTCCCCTTAAGACGCTTATTGGATTCTACTTTCCTGGCGTGGTTCGTGGTGAGTACCTGTTACGGTTTTAAGTTTTATTGCTTTGGACTTTGATAAGAATAGTTATGAACATTAACCCCTTCAGACTCTTATAACGCAGAGGTTGCCAGATTAGCAATAAGAAATAGTTCTCTCACTCTTATAAATACCTCTCCAAAATTAGTTTTCTGCCCACAGCTAACTCAAAGACAACTGCAGAGGTTGAAGTAACTAAACTAAAGTTTTCTAAATACCCCTGATGGTAACAAAGGCTTTAAAGTATCCCCAATAGGCTCAACACAGCTAACTCAAAGACAACTGCAGAGGTTGAAGTAACTAAACTAAAGGTTTCTAAATACCCCTGATGGTAACAAAGGCTTTAAAGTATCCTCAATAGGCTCAACAGCTAACTCAAAGACAACTGCAGAGGTTGAAGTAACTAAACTAAAGGTTTCTAAATACCCCTGATGGTAACAAAGGCTTTAAAGTATCCCCAATAGGCTCAACACAGCTAACTCAAAGACAACTGCAGAGGTTGAAGTAACTAAACTAAAGGTTTCTAAATACCCCTGGTGGTAACAAAGGCTTTAAAGTATCCCCAATAGGCTCAACACAGCTAACTCAAAGACAACTGCAGAGGTTGAAGTAACTAAACTAAAGGTTTCTAAATACCCCTGATGGTAACAAAGGCTTTAAAGTATCCCTAATAGGCTCAAAATCGCGTCATATGTCGGAGAGGCTTAAAGTAACGTTAATTAGATTAGTTGGTCCAATAAATTTTGCGTATTTATAAAGTAAAAAATTTGTTTTAGTTTGGAGTTCAATATAGCTTCGGACTTAGTTTGGATTTCCTTTAAAATCGGTTTCGAAATTTAGTGTTGCCGTTTTTAATGTTAAGTTTTGTATATATTAAACAAAAAATGATATGAACTAGTTTAGAATCTAATTTGATTTTAACTTTTGTAAATATTGGCCTATTTCTGGTTTGGAGTTCAAATGTGTTGGGATACAGTTGTTAAGGGGAGATTTCCACTTGAGGGACTTTTTTCTTGACTCCTTTCTCCCTCATGTCTAGCCCTATTGCTTTTGAGATTTTAAGATGTTTGCCCCATTACTTTGGCGATTTTAAGACTCTTTGCCCCATTTCTGTCAATTTTAAGACCATTCGTGCCATTTACAGTAGGTGTCTATTTTTTTCCTAACGAGCGATAGCGAGCCTGTAAGTTAAGGGGAACCGGCCTTCGGCCGGGACATTTTTCTACCGAAAAATTTACAAATTTATCTTGAAAGGGGGTCTAGGGGGTGTAATTTTAAGCTTGATGGAGTTCTAGGGAAGAAACTAAATACCTCCCCTTAATATAATGCCAGGGCCCAACAATATGCTTACCCAACAAATAGTGTTTCAGAGGGCTCTCGGTGCATTCCCCTTCCCTTGTGGCCAGTGGTAGGCACGGTGGCACCCGCCTTTAAAGTCTCTCCTATTCTGTCCAGCTCTCCAACCAAAGAATTAGCAGTTTTAGTTTTCGGGAAGTATGTAGTTTCCGGGTGTACGGTTGTCATGTTGTGGGCTCGCACTTACGTTCCCGTCTATTTCGACGCTATATTTTCTGCTATTTGACCCCTGTCGTTACTGCATGAATACTAGGTTAGGTTGTTTGGTTTGGCTAATGTATTTTGATATCCAAAGGCATCCACATAGTGTAAACAAGGTGGGCGGTACACCCGGTAACTACATTCTTGCCTAGTTTTCTAATAACAATTGAACTGTAACTTGCTACAATTAATCTTTCATCCTATGATTTATGGCTTTAAGGGGAGGTTTTTAGTGTTTCCTAGACTTCCATCAAGCTTGAAATTACACTCCCATGACCCCCTTTCAAGATAAATTTTTAAATTTTTCGGTAGTAAAATTTCCCGGCCAAAGGCTGGCTCCTCTTAAATTACAGGCTCACTATTGCTCGCCAGGATAAAATACACCTAAATGGGATGAAAGGTCTTAAAAGTGACAAATGGGGTGAAAGCTTAAAATCACCAAACTAATGGGGCGAACGTCTTAAAATCTCAAAAGCAATGGGGCTAAACATGAGGGAGAAAGGGTCAAGAAAAAAGTCCCTCCAGTGGAAATCTCCCCTTAATCTTGAGGGCATGCAAAATATTTTAACGTCCCTTTAATTTGGGTATGTGTCGCTGTTTTGGTTTTGGGAGGCACTAGTTACAGGCAGCCTACCTTTTCTCCTTCATACACATAAAATCAATGACCTTTAAAAACTTTGATATTTGTCTTGGATGGCGTTGTTGAGCATATATAGAGATAAGAACTTTCACTATTTGTCTTGGATGGCGTTGTTGAGCATAATTATATAGAGATAAGAACTTTCACTATTTGTCTTGGATGGCGTTGTTGAGCATTATATAAAGATAAGAACTTTCACTATTTGTCTTGGATGGCGTTGTTGAGCATTATAAAGATAAGAACTTTCACTATTTGTCTTGGATGGCGTTGTTGAGCTTATATAGAGATAAGAACTTTCACTATTTGTCTTGGATGGTGTTGTTGAGCATATATAAAGATAAGAACTTTCACTATTTGTCTTGGATGGCGTTGTTGAGCATTATAAAGATAAGAACTTTCACTATTTGTCTTGGATGGCGTTGTTGAGCATATATAAAGATAAGAACTTTCACTATTTGTCTTGGATGGTGTTGTTGAGCATATATAAAGATAAGAACTTTCACTATTTGTCTTGGATGGCGTTGTTGAGCATTATAAAGATAAGAACTTTCACTATTTGTCTTGGATGGCGTTGTTGAGCATATATAAAGATAAGAACTTTCACTATTTGTCTTGGATGGCGTTGTTGAGCATTATAAAGATAAGAACTTTCACTATTTGTCTTGGATGGCGTTGTTGAGCATATAAAGATAAGAACTTTCACTATTTGTCTTGGATGGCGTTGTTGAGCATTATAAAGATAAGAACTTTCACTATTTGTCTTGGATGGCGTTGTTGAGCATATATAAAGATAGAACTTTCACTATTTGTCTTGGATGGCGTTGTTGAGCATTATAAAGATAAGAACTTTCATATTTGTCTTGGATGGCGTTGTTGAGCATATATAACTTTCACTATTTGTCTTGGATGGCGTTGTTGAGCATTAAAGATAAGAACTCTATTTGTCTTGGATGGCGTTGTTGAGCATATAAAGATAAGAACTTTCACTATTTGTCTTGGATGGCGTTGTTGAGCATTATATAAAGATAAGAACTTTCACTATTTGTCTTGGATGGCGTTGTTGAGCATTATAAAGATAAGAACTTTCACTATTTGTCTTGGATGGCGTTGTTGAGCATATATAAAGATAAGAACTTTCACTATTTGTCTTGGATGGCGTTGTTGAGCATTATAAAGATAAGAACTTTCACTATTTGTCTTGGATGGCGTTGTTGAGCATATATAAAGATAGAACTTTCACTATTTGTCTTGGATGGCGTTGTTGAGCATTATAAAGATAAGAACTTTCATATTTGTCTTGGATGGCGTTGTTGAGCATATATAAAGATAGAACTTTCACTATTTGTCTTGGATGGCGTTGTTGAGCATTATGAAGATAAGAACTAACTATTTGTCTTGGATGGCGTTGTTGAGCATATATAAAGATAAGAAGTTTCACTATTTGTCTTGGATGGCGTTGTTGAGCATTATATAAAGATAAGAACTTTCACTATTTGTCTTGGATGGCGTTGTTGAGCATTATAAAGATAAGAACTTTCACTATTTGTCTTGGATGGCGTTGTTGAGCATATATAAAGATAAGAACTTTCACTATTTGTCTTGGATGGCGTTGTTGAGCATTATAAAGATAATAACTTTCACTATTTGTCTTGGATGGCGTTGTTGAGCATATATAAAGATAGAACTTTCACTATTTGTCTTGGATGGCGTTGTTGAGCATTATAAAGATAAGAACTTTCATATTTGTCTTGGATGGCGTTGTTGAGCATATATAAAGATAGAACTTTCACTATTTGTCTTGGATGGCGTTGTTGAGCATTATGAAGATAAGAACTAACTATTTGTCTTGGATGGCGTTGTTGAGCATATATAAAGATAAGAAGTTTCACTATTTGTCTTGGATGGCGTTGTTGAGCATTATATAAAGATAAGAACTTTCACTATTTGTCTTGGATGGCGTTGTTGAGCATTATAAAGATAAGAACTTTCACTATTTGTCTTGGATGGCGTTGTTGAGCATTATAAAGATAAGAACTTTCACTATTTGTCTTGGATGGTGTTGTTGAGCATATATAAAGATAAGAACTTTCACTATTTGTCTTGGATGGCGTTGTTGAGCATATATAAAGATAAGAACTTTCACTATTTGTCTTGGATGGCGTTGTTGAGCATATATAAAGATAGAACTTTCACTATTTGTCTTGGATGGCGTTGTTGAGCATTATAAAGATAAGAACTTTCATATTTGTCTTGGATGGCGTTGTTGAGCATATATAAAGATAGAACTTTCACT
Source organism: Paralithodes platypus (assembly GCA_032716605.1). Taxonomy (NCBI): domain Eukaryota; kingdom Metazoa; phylum Arthropoda; class Malacostraca; order Decapoda; family Lithodidae; genus Paralithodes; species Paralithodes platypus. The sequence goes on along the minus strand of CM064541.1, from coordinate 35,470,562 downwards.
ATTTGTCTTGGATGGCGTTGTTGAGCATTATAAAGATAAGAACTTTCACTATTTGTCTTGGATGGCGTTGTTGAGCATTATAAAGATAAGAACTTTCACTATTTGTCTTGGATGGCGTTGTTGAGCATATATAAAGATAAGAACTTTCACTATTTGTCTTGGATGGCGTTGTTGAGCATAATTATATAGAGATAAGAACTTTCACTATTTGTCTTGGATGGCGTTGTTGAGCATATATAAAGATAAGAACTTTCACTATTTGTCTTGGATGGCGTTGTTGAGCATATATAAAGATAAGAACTTTCACTATTTGTCTTGGATGGCGTTGTTGAGCATATATAAAGAAAAGAACTTTCACTATTTGTCTTGGATGGCGTTGTTGAGCATAATTATATAGAGATAAGAACTTTCACTATTTGTCTTGGATGGCGTTGTTGAGCATTATAAAGATAAGAACTTTCACTATTTGTCTTGGATGGCGTTGTTGAGCATTATAAAGATAAGAACTTTCACTATTTGTCTTGGATGGCGTTGTTGAGCATTATAAAGATAAGAACTCACTATTTGTCTTGGATGGCGTTGTTGAGCATTATGAAGATAAGAACTAACTATTTGTCTTGGATGGCGTTGTTGAGCATATATAAAGATAAGAAGTTTCACTATTTGTCTTGGATGGCGTTGTTGAGCATTATATAAAGATAAGAACTTTCACTATTTGTCTTGGATGGCGTTGTTGAGCATATATAAAGATAAGAACTTTCACTATTTTGTCTTGGATGGCGTTGTTGAGCATATATAAAGATAAGAACTTTCACTATTTGCTTAATTTGGACAATTATTTTTTTCTAACTAGGTTTTGATACACGGAATTTCGGTGAGAGTATCCTAGGAGAGTCCTTGGAGTGCCACCTGTATCCGTTGATTTAATTGTGTAGAAGTTGGTTTGTGAAAAAATATGAATGATCTTTAATGACACTGCATCCGCCTTATTAGAAACAATTTATTAGGGAAAATAGGCACCAACAGACTCGCCATATTTTTCTCATAGTCCGCATGGAGGAATTTCGTTAGACACTTGAAAAAACTCTATTTCACAGAAAAAATACACGAAAAATCTGTCAAATAGCGGGGATGTGGGGGCGGCAGCCCCCACCCATAATACTAGGATAGGTTAGATTAGGATAATGTCCTTTCAAAGGGGTATAGGCTAGTAAACACTAGGATAGGTTAGGTAAGGTTGTTAGGTTAGGCTAATGTCCTTTCAAAGGGGTATAGGCTAGTAAACACTATAGATAGCCTGTACCCGGTCAGTGGTAAGAAGTCTTCGTCTTGCTGTAGTCTCCTTGAATGCTACCAATTTGTTAGCCTAGGGGACAAAGTAAAATACATGGCTCGAACATGGGAAGAACAAGCAAATTACCGTACTTAATGGCATGATAAAAATCCTAGGCTATTGCAAAACACTTCCGAGACAATATAATATTATAAGTGGCGTATGTGATGTAATTCTGTGATAAGTGGCGTATGTGATGTAATTCTGTGATAAGTGGCGTATGTGATGTAATTCTGTGATAAGTGGCGTATGTGATATAATTCTGTGATAAGTGGCGTATGTGATATAATTCTGTGATAAGTGGCGTATGTGATATAATTCTGTGATAAGTGGCGTATGTGATATAATTCTGTGATAAGTGGCGCATGTGATATAATTCTGTGATAAGTGGCGTATGTGATATAATTCTGTGATAAGTGGCGTATGTGATATAATTCTGTGATAAGTGGCGTATGTGATATAATTCTGTGATAAGTGGCGTATGTGATATAATTCTGTGATAAGTGGCGTATGTGATGTAATTCTGTGATAAGTGGCGTATGTGATGTAATTCTGTGATAAGTGGCGTATGTGATATAATTCTGTGATAAGTGGCGTTATAATTCTGTGATAAGTGGCGTATGTGATATAATTCTGTGATAAGTGGCGTATGTGATATAATTCTGTGATAAGTGGCGTATGTGATGTAATTCTGTGATAAGTGGCGTATGTGATATAATTATGTGATAAGTGGCGTATGTGATATAATTATGTGATAAGTGGCGTATGTGATATAATTCTGTGATAAGTGGCGTATGTGATATAATTCTGTGATAAGTGGCGTATGTGATATAATTCTGTGATAAGTGGCGTATGTGATATAATTCTGTGATAAGTGGCACATGTGATATAATTCTGTGATAAGTGGCGTATGTATAATTCTGTGATAAGTGGCGTATGTGATATAATTCTGTGATAAGTGGCGTATGTGATATATTCTGTGATAAGTGGCGTATGTGATATAATTCTGTGATAAGTGGCGTATGTGATATAATTCTGTGATAAGTGGCGTATGTGATGTAATTCTGTGATAAGTGGCGTATGTGATATAATTCTGTGATAAGTGGCGTATGTGATATAATTCTGTGATAAGTGGCGTATGTGATGTAATTCTGTGATAAGTGGCGTATGTGATAATTATGTGATAAGTGGCGTATGTGATATAATTCTGTGATAAGTGGCGTATGTGATATAATTCTGTGATAAGTGGCGTATGTGATATAATTCTGTGATAAGTGGCGTATGTGATAATTCTGTGATAAGTGGCGTATGTGATATAATTCTGTGATAAGTGGCGTATGTGATATTCTGTGATAAGTGGCGTATGTGATATAATTCTGTGATAAGTGGCGTATGTGATATAATTCTGTGATAAGTGGCGTATGTGATATAATTCTGTGATAAGTGGCGTATGTGATGTAATTCTGTGATTATAACGGTGAAGCTGTATATTTTATCGGTTATAATAGATTAGTCGCACTGTATACTGCCTGGCAATGCGGGAGCTGCGTAATAATAAATTGCCTATATATATATATATATATATATATATAGTATCCATATTCAATTTATAAGTAACTTTTTTCGAATTGTGTGTTTTTTTTATTTTTTAACTCTTATAAGGAGAGATATCGACTTGGACTTTTTTCTGGACCCCTTTCTCCATGTCTAGCCCTATTGCTTTTGAGATTTTAAGAAGTTTTCCCCATTAGTTTGGTGATTTTAAGAATGTCTACCCAATTCTGTCAATTTTAAGATCTTTCGTGCCATTTATGTGTCTATTTTATCCTGGCGAGCGATAGCGAGCCTGTAACTTAAGAGTAACCGGCCTTCGGCCGGGAAATTTTTCTACCGAAAAATGTACAAACTTATCTTGAAAGGGGGTGAAATTTTAAGATTGCTAGAAGAGTAGGAAACAAACTAAAAACCTCCCCTTAAACCATACTTTAAAACTTGAGCCAACCTGTGGATGCAAACCTAGTAAATTTGATAGAATACGAAACGACCCCTATCTACCAGGTATTAAGTGTCCCTAGTACGACCCCTACCTACCAGGTATTAGTGTCCCTAGTACGACTCCTACCTACCAGGTATTAAGTGTCCCTAGTACGACTCCTACCTACCAGGTATTAAGTGTCCCTAGTACGACTCCTACCTACCAGGTATTAAGTGTCCCTAGTACGACTCCTACCTACCAGGTATTAAGTGTCCCTAGTAAGACTCCTACCTACCAGGTATTAAGTGTCCCTAGTAAGACTCCTACCTACCAGGTATTAAGTGTCCCTAGTACCGGGTACGTAGTATGTGGGATAACAAACTAACCCTTGCCTAACTAGTAAGTCCCTAGAACCAACATAGAAAGACTTTAAGGGGAGGTATTTACTTTGTTCCCTAGACCTCCATCAAGCTTAAAATTACACCCCCTAGACACTCTTTCAAGATAAATTTGTACATTTTTTCGGTAGAAAAATGTCTCGGCCGAAGGCCGATTTCTCTTAAATTACAGGCTCGCTATCGCTCGCCAGGAAAAAATAGACACCTAAATGGCACGAATGGTCTTAAAAGTGACATAAATGGGGTGAACGTGGTAACATCGCCAAACTAATGGGGCGAAAGTCTTAAAATCTCAAAAGCAATGGGGCTAAACATGAGGGAGAACGGGGTAAAGAAAAAAAAAATCCTCAAGTGGAAATCTCTCCTTAATACGGGGCACTAATGCCCAGTACGTGGGGTTGAAGAGTAACTGAAGGGAGCTCAGACGGAATTGTGCAGCCTAATTTACTGGTTCGGCTCAATGGTTTAAGGACTGAGTTTAGTATGCTCTCTAAACCTCTAAAGATTTAACAAAACAAATCCCACAAAATCTCCCTTCGATATAAATTTGTAAATTTTTCGGTAGAAAAATTTCTCTGCCGAAGGCCTGATACTCTTCAAATACAGGTTCGCTATCGCTCGCCAGGAAAACAAACCCTCCTAAATGGCACGAAAGTTCTTAATATTGGCAACAAAATGGGGCAAAAGGTCTGAAAATCGCCAAACTAATGGGGCATTGTCTTTAAGTCTCATAGGCTAACTAATAGGGCTAAACATGAGGGAGGTGTAGACTCTAAAAACTAACTGCTTCTCCTTAACCCTCTCAGACATATGACGCGATTTTGAGCCTATTGGGGATACTTTAAAGCCTTTGTTACCATCAGGGGTATTTAGAAACCTTTAGTTTAGTTACTTCAACCTCTGCAGTTGTCTTTGAGTTGGCTGTGGGCAGAAAACTAATTTTGGAGAGGTAATTATAAGAGTGAGAGAACTCTATTTCTTATTGCTAATCTGGCAACCTCTGCGTCATATGTGCGTGAAAGGGTTAAGTTAACTCTATTCCATGACCAACTTTACTCTAATCTTTCGTGGGGTACTACTTTCTACTTGAGCATAAATCCAAAGAAGTTATCCTAACCCTTTACAATTCCTTAGTCCGCCCTCTTCTGGAATACTGCGTTCAATCCTGGTGCCCTTATTACCAAAAAGATATAAACAAGCTAGAACGAGTTCAACGTAGAGTTACCAAAATGATACCTAGCCTAAAGAACAAACCATACGAAGAGCGTCTTAGAGAATTAAATCTATTTCCTTTAACCCAGCGCAGATTAAGAGGTGACTTAATTCAAGTGTTCAAAATCATCAAAGGCATCGACAATATGAACTGTAGTAAGTACTTCACTCGACCAATCTAATTGCACGCGGGGAAACGGTTGCAAAATTATTGGTAAATCTTTTAACTCGCACGAACCTAAGAATTTCTTCTTCAATCGAGTTGTCAACTTGTGGAATGGGCTTCCCCGAAATGTTATAGACTGAATCACCGTTGATTCATTTAAACTCCGCCTAGACAAATATCTCCTCAAACTCGCGACTGACTGCGTTTGTAAATGAATAACTTTATTTTATCCCCCCTCAGTTACTAACCCATCTGTCCTCTACTAACTTCCTAATCCTGCCACGGACATTAGTTCCAGGGCAGTAATTTCAATGTTCCTTACCCACTCTAAACCACTGTTTGGACACTTGATCCTCAGTGTTTTGGAGGACTAGCAACCTAGAAGGGTCACTAGATCTGTTGTTGCTTGATTTCCTTTGTACTCCTTTGTACTACTTTGCAATCTCTTGGCCGCAATGTTGCATCTCTTGCTATACCTAGCGTCCGTACTATACCTTGGGTCTATACCTAGCGTCAGTGCTTAACCCCTTCAGACTCTTATGACGCAGAGGTTGCCAGATTAGCAATAAGAAATAGTTCTCACTTATAATTACCTCTCCAAAATTAGTTTTCTGCCCACAGCTAACTCAAACACAACTGCAGAGGTTGAAGTAACTAAACTAAAGGTTTCTAAATACCCCTGATGGTAACAAAGGCTTTAAAGTATCCCCAATAGGCTCAACACAGCTAACTCAAAGACAACTGCAGAGGTTGAAGTAACTAAACTAAAGTTTTCTAAATACCCCTGATGGTAACAAAGGCTTTAAAGTATCCCTAATAGGCTCAAAATCGCGTCACATGTCTGAGAGGGTTAACCTAGTGTCAGTGTCAGGGGGGGGGGGGTAACTATTCAGATTAGGAGGCAATTCTAGCGCTTGAAAGGTTACAAAACTCAAAGGTTTGAAATACCACAGATCTATCCTAAGCTTCATAAAATCTAAATATAATCTGTCGATTTAAGGGGAGGTATTTAGTTTGTTCCCTAGACTTCCAGCAATCTTAAAATTACACCCCCTTGACCCCCTTTCAAGATAAATTTGTACATTTTTCGGTAGAAAAATGTCTCGGCCGAAGGCCGGTTCCTCTTAAATTACAGGCTCGCTATCGCTCGCCAGGATAAAATTGACACCTGAATGGCACGAAAGGTCTTAATATGGGGTGAAAGTTCTTAAAATCGCTAAACTAATGGGGCAAACTTTTTATAATATCAAAAACAATGGGGCTGAACATGAGGGAGAAAGGGGTCAAGAAAAAAATCCCTCGAGTGGAGATCTCCCCTTAATAAAAAGGGTTAGGCTAATTAGATAAATTGGCCTTTGACGATAATGTCTACTACTGTTCACTGTCAAACGCTATTTCCACTACCGCGAGACGATACACTTAAGTTATCGCTGTTTTAACTCCCAATAATAATGTACTGTACGATCGCGCTAATAAGTGATGTCTCGGCACCAAGTAGGTTTTGATCAATAATTGGTATCAGCAATATCTAAGCTTCATTTCTTCATATCAGTGAAATATACAAGCATGTTCCTACACTTACCCACCCTATTCAACATCTGACGGACATTAATACAGCACAGAGCAAGCCAAACGTAATGACAGCTGGGACAGGACTTATTAGCGCGACCGTACATGGCGAGCAAAAATGATCAATGCATAGGCCTAACCAAACAATCGTATTTTCTAGATTATCCCAATATTAGAGGAAATGCAAATTTAAAATTACAGTAGCAAAACAAATTAAATATCTATATTGATGCAGACTAACTATTGTAATAACTTTCCAAACCGTAGAGCTAGTTATTTTTCCAAAAAATCCAATCGATATTTGTTTATCATAAATGGTTAATTTTATATCTTATGAAAATTACCACTAATATAGGCTACCCTCGTGATTCTCGCAGTCCTAAGACTGTAAATGATTCTATAGTGTATTTGTTTTAGATAAGTTATACTCTTAACGGTAAATCCAGTGTGATTCCCTAAGGGGTGGCCACGAACGAAACGCTCCCATGCACCTGTCTCTAGTCAGTGGACGCCCCTTCTCCTATTCCACCACCGCCTTCGCTCATATACTTCACTCAGTCCTTCCAACTCGCATTCGGTGTACCTCTTCCTGTCTTTCCACCTTCTTATATGTAGTCATTCTCTCGCTTCACATACGTTCCATATGGCCGAACTATCTCAAGGTATTCCTTTTCACTTTTTATAAATTTGAGTGTTATTTTAATATGGCCTAAGTATCTTCACAGGTACAGCTGAATTCCTGAAGTTGGAACCTTGCAGAGAAGACTACGACTACTACTACTAGTGTCCTGCAAGACTGAACCTTTCGAAGTTAAAACCGAGCTTGGATGGACACAATCCTGGTTTTAGATAAGTACAGTGTTGCTTTATTTTAGTTTGAAATTTTTTAGTAACGAAGTTGGCCTGAATAGTAACCAGTTACATGATGTTGACTTAGTTCAGGTTTATTTACCCATTTATAACCTCGCTAGAGAAAGTTTTGTCGTGGCAGATTTTCCACAACCCAGTCGGTCGGCATTTGCTTGAAACTGTCAATTATTGTAGATTTTTAGGACAAAACTTATCTGTTGACCATGGCAACCCACTGTCTCAAAGTAAATGTTCCTAGACAGAATTAAAATTAGATAGTTCCTGTGTAGATTATAGTGCTGCTGCAATAACTAAATTTTGTAATGCATTAGTTTTAAGTAGAGAAATGATGTTGGTACTTTTGAGAAATAAAATAGTCGGGCCTCGGGTAACCCTCCAAAACCATGGATGGCCTTATACGACGAATATACTTTCAATGCAAGTTAATTTGAAACAGAGATTCACCAGCTGATTTTCAGAGTGACCGAAATCGTGTGTGTTATTGTTGAGTCAGTTTGTGTGTGTGTGTTCTTGTGTGGCTATGTCTAAACCAGAGTTATTTCTGTATGCAATACAATGTTATTATAATTTACTCAATGAAATTTAATTTAATTTTACCAAATAGTATTTATAATAGTAAAAGCCAAAGAAAAATGCATTAAAGTATAACTCTAATGAAAGCGGTAGATTGTTGGCAAGTTTAGCCAAGCTCCCGCCGCCTGCCTCTCACGCAGACGCCATGTGGTTTGTTATTGTTGAACTACAGCTGAGCAGCATTGTTTTAGTGTCAAATAAATGGCATTTCATAGTACCAATGGTCTTCATTGGATATATTATTGACCCCTAGTATGAAGGTATGTTGCCAACGTAATAATACTGACAAATAAATCGATAAATCGGGTGGTAAATGGTCAAAAAAGGAGACTTTGGGGAAGTGGCCAGAACAAATGGAATTTTTCCCATTTCCAACTTTTCCCATTTTTCCAACGATATACCCGCATTACCCAAGGGTGGACTGTATAAAAACCATAAGTGTTATTTACTCGGGAAAATGTGTAGCCTATGTAATTTGTTCTGCAAATATAAATTTAGATTAGCCTATATCTTAGTAAATGTAATTTAACCCACGATACTAATACCTTACCTTGTGTTACCTTGTGGAGATTTCGGTCGACGACCTCCGCTACAGGAACTGCTGCTGCTTCCTCCCTGGCCCTGCTGCCTCCAATGAAGTGGTACTCGGTGAACCAACTTGTTGTAGTGTGGCCACGTATGGTGGATGGCGTGGGAGGCGTCTTCTATCTTCTGTAGGAAGGTATCTAGATGTTTCTTGAAAACCTCTACCGTACAGGATGACATATTCTTTAGGTAGGTGGGGAGACCGTTGAAGAGCTTAGGCGCTGATCTGCTGAAGGAGCTTGCCCGCAGTGTCATGGTGCTCCTGCTGCTGGTACTCGGGCCTTCTACATAGCACGATATCCCCCTTGTCCTTTCTTGGCTGAGCGTGATTCCTATATTCAAGAATTTTCCAGACTTAGATTATCTGGTATCGTTCTGTACGCCTTTGGAGCGAGTAGTTTGAGATGTTTAACCCTTCCAGCCCGGGCAGCATGTTAAAAGGACACTGCGGCAGATGGGCAGGAGCCCGGGCAGCATGTTAAAATCCGTAAGCTTGAAAGCCTATTCAGCTTGGCCTGAACGCAGTGCATCCGACGCATGTAAACAAAGCCGATTGTTGCGTCGCCGCACCTCCGAAAACAATAAGGAGACGTCGGATCAATTTTATTGTGACTTCAGACGAAATTAGTGTCTGAAAAGCTCCGATATTGTCAACATCGCGGAAAAATTCGCTCCACTGAAATAGTCATCACAACTGAACCAGTTGACTTACAGAGGTCTACTCAACGCCAGTCTACAGATTGAAAACCGCACCACATTTATAGATACGTGGGAAATTTCTAGCAGTTAAATTAAAAAAAAATACGGTAGCCTAGGCCTAGACGTTTTTCGGCCAGATCGCCCGGATACGACCTCCGTCCTTAGGAAAACCTGCCCGGGCCCTGAGGGTTAAGGCGATCCCAGTAGTTCATATCTTTCACGGTCTCAATTCTATTAGTAATCTATGCTAATCTACTATAACCTAAGGTACCGGTGGTTTTAACCTTGTGTACAGTTGTTGTTTTTCCCCAAGCTGCCTGGCCGAACAGCCCCAAGGCCCCGAGCAATTCCAAGGCCATAACAGAGTGCCCCCACAGAACCCTCCCCGCCGACCACAATAAAGCCTGGGTGACCGAAGCCACTCCATGGCGGGGGGCTGAGGAGGGTGCGGAAACGCCCGGGAAACCAAAGCCCCACCCAGGGCCCTGTGCCCCTCAGTAATTATGAAGAGAAAGTTGAGGGGCAAGGGAAAAATGTGACGCTTTGGCTTCCTTGTGTACAGTTGGTCAAATAGGTTGTGTCGCCGCTGTCAATAAGTTTTGCTCTCCTGTGCTGCACATCTCCGTCAAAACTATGAATTAATGCTTAGATAGTGCCGATGCCAATTATTGATAGAAATATACTGTTCCACGACATCACTTATTTTGCAGACTGTACATGGGAATAATTTCGCCAATGACTTTGTTGGTAAGCGGTACTCCATTGTACAATCATGCAGTAATAATATGTAGAGTCTGGAGAAGTTGAGAAGTTGTCTTTATTGTGTTGCCCTAATTTGTTTTGCAAGTTTTAAATCCTAATTTGTAATATCTTCCATACTAGATTTAATGTCTTTGAAATGTTTAGTCTTGATCCTTTACAAGAACTCTTTTCCTGGTTACTGGCGAATTACTTACTTGGGCTGTATGGTGGAGGTTAATAAGTGTTGTCAGATATTTCACAAAGTTTGGGACGCTGACTAATAATTTGAGGGATAAGCACTTTTCCTAGTAACTAAAGATACCAATAACACTTTTTGAGTGATAACCACTGAAATGTATGACAACACTTAATACCCTCGATTGTACCAACTCTAATCTAACTTAAAATTTTATTTTGTCCATCTATTAGCAGTCCATGGGTTAAACTAAATCATCCCAGTGTATGCGAAAAACCTTCATGCCTGAGTGTGGGATTGAACTTGGGTCACCTGGGGTGGGAGGCAGACTTTCTCCACTACACTACAGAGCCGGTAGTACGTAGGTAAAGCATATTTTCTCAATGTGATATAAAATACCGGTAGGCTTCTAGTGGTTAAATGGGAGCCAGATCTATTTAGAATGTCCCAAGTTAACCCCACCAGTACCATCTATGGCAGTAGTCTTCATTGCGCGGCTCGCGAGCCAGTGGGGGCTCGCAATGACCTGATTGGCGGCTCACAAGAGAGGAGAGAGAGCGAGATAATTTCTTTTTACTAAAGAATTTCAATATAATAATTGTTACTAGTCTTGTTCTATAAATTTGTGGCTATGGAAACCCACAAAAAATATGTACTTTAGTTCCTATATATATTTTTGTTCGACTTATCCTTGTGGCTTATTTGCCTTATGGCTTATGCGGCTCTCACTCTGAATATGTCCTCAACTTTTGGCTCTCTTGAAAAAATTAGTGAATAACACTGATCTATGGTGTCAGAGTGTAATAGGCTCCAGTAATAGGCTTCTAGTGGTTAAATGGAGCCAGATCTATTTAGAATGTCCCAAGTTAACCCCACCAGTACCATCTATGGTGCCAGGTGTACAGCAGTCCAGTATTAATATTTGGTTTTGTTCGCAGATGTGAAAAGGGGTCAAAGACTTCTACAATGGTTGGAGCTGTTGCGGGATACTGGCAGCCGACTCGCTCTGATTTCGTTAGGGCATCTCTAGTTGCTAGGCTAAATGATATTTGGATTTACTTAGAACTTAAAGCCTTAATTTATAGTTAATTTTTTTAATACAGTATTCAAATCCTGCACTTTTGATATTTACCAATTTCAAAATTAAATTGGGGTAAATGCTACTAGTCACGATTATTAAAGTAAAAATAATTTAGAGGTAGCCTAAACATGTCCTTCATTAAGCAGATTATAAACCTCTGATCACACCACCACCCAATAAATCATCACCTGCAAATATTCCTAAATGATTTTATTACTTTATTTAAATTGAGAAATATACACAGTACCTTAAATTTAGAGTAAAAGGAAGGAATATTAAAATACTACACTTGCATTGAAATTGTATTTGTATTAAATTAAAATACTATTGCTCCATACTAGTTTATTTTTAGAGTTTTACATTGCAATTTTTGTATTAAATATTAAATTAAGAAATAATCTGACTCGATATTGTTAAAGTATAAAATTAATTAAATATTAAATATTGTTAAAGTATAAAACTAAGGATTATAGAGGTAAAGATATTAAATATATTAAATTCTGCAGATAAAAGAAGAGGACCTGCTTCTACACCACCACCACAACCACCACCACCACCACCACCACCACAACTACAACTACCACCACCACCACCACCACCACAACTACAACTACCACCACCACCTCTACCACCATCACTCCTATTATTAAAGCCAGGTATGTTAGGATATTATGGGGCCATTATTTCAAGCTGCATATAGCCTAGTAAATGGATTTCTGGACATTTTGTTAGAAAGGCAAAACTTGTAGCCTAATTGTTGTGGATTACAGTTTAAAAAGTAATTAATTAAAACTTTATTTATTATTTAAAGTACCGTACTGTACTGTACTGTATGAGATTAAATAAGCGGCAACCTGTATTTCTGGATTACTGCCTAAAATATTAACTTTTAGAATAAATTAATTAGGATGAAACTTAAGCCTATATTTTGAATTAGTTGTTAAATAATAGAAGTAATTATCATCCTGGTAACCAATAATAGAAGTAATTATCATCCTGGTAACCAATAATAGAAGTAATTATCATCCTGATAACCAACATTATGTAGTTGAGAACATGGCCCTACAGTATATGTCCTATATTAGTCTGCCTCATATTGTAATAGAAGTACCAACTCTTATATTTGTTTTAACTTGACTGCCAATATGAATTTTAAACAAACATCCTAGGGAGATACCTTCTAAGAGTGCACCTTCCTGCAGAGGGTTTATAGTTGGCAGCACAGGAGTCTTGTATTAGTCAGGAGTCTTGTATTAGTCAGGAGTCTTGTATTAGTCAGGAGTCTTGTATTAGTCGGTCTTAAATATTGCTAAAGATAATATAGACTTTACTTATAATTTCACTTAATTTTGTTGCATGCAACTAATTTTTAAATGTTTTGTACAGTAAATAACATTAATATAAATTAATTCCAGTTACCGTTTTATAAATACATTTCCCAGTACAGACAGAAAACACTTATATTTATCTGATATGAGACTTTTTCACTCATATAAGGAATAAATGTCATAAAATGACACAAAGTATATGCTATCTAGATCAAGCCCTGTACATTGAGGTGCTCCTCGCGGATAAAGCCATTGCCCATTAGGGTGAGGGCATAGCAGGTGGTACCACGGCAGTAAGACAGTCTAACGGGTGGGGACTGTCTCTAGAACTCTCGTACTAAAGTTTCTAGGCGGATCGCTGCTGTTGCTTGCTTCTCAAGCTTGCTATGCCTGAGGTCAACATTACCCCTCGGGGTCGTGGAATTAGACCTGGATGATGCAGTTTTGCACCATTGTACGGCCCTACACTCTCAATGCTTTACAAGGAGCTTTTTCTACTTAGTTCTTATGCTTAATTTAATATTTAAAACTTGCAAATCAACCAAAAATAACTTTTAGTCACTTCAGATGAAAATGTTAAGTGTTTTACATTTAAAGCAAAAATAAAAAACATTCCTTATTGAGAACTTTTAGTAAAGTAAAAAGATAAACTTGCAAAGACCAAGTAAGTTATCCAAATAAATGGAAATATGACTAATTTAGTAGCTATTATTTCAGTTAGGGGATATCCTATAGTTCCTCCTGTGTTGCATGTCATTCCTAAGGCACCCATGTAGAACATGGAACGGTCTTTTTATTGATAGATAATTGGGAAATGTTACTATAACATTTCTGTTGACGTCCATGATGTCTTCAATAAGTCATAGAATTTTCAATATTGTTAAAAGGGTTAACAACCTTTTGTATACAGTTAATGTTCACTCACTTAAATCTCTTGAATTAGTTTGGTTACTGTCCATTAAAGTTCAGTTTCTTGTTTTGTTTAGATAATAGACTTAAATTGCATATCTGCTCTTAAAAGTAATGTTAATTCCTGATTTGAATGTTTATAATTTAAAGTAAAGTAGTTTATTGTAGAGTAAGATATAAAGTATATTTTATAATTTAAAGTAAAGTAGTTTATTGTGGAGTAAGATATAAAGTATATTTTATAATTTAAAGTAAAGTAGTTTATTGTGGAGTAAGATATAAAGTGTATTTTATCATTTAAAGTAAAGTAGTATATTTGAAAGCTTGATATAAAGTAATTAAATTTAAACTAAAATTGTTAATAATCCTTCAAAGATTTATTTTATTTTATAGTGTAAATTACCTTGTAGTTTATTACAAAGTAGTATTTTTAAATATACTATTATTGTCAGTAACTTTGTTTAACATTTTAAGTGGGGACTTACTGTATAGCAATATTGCGCCGCAACATATAATTTTCGCGCTTCGAAACTTTGTTCCTTCGAACATTGAATGCTATAGTCTGTGGTTTTGAAGGTGGCGAAAAAGTTAATTTATTAAATTATTTACTGCCCAATACAGTAAACTACGAACTTTACAGTAATATTGCATTAGAATTATATTTTCCTTTGTTAGTGATAATTTCCATGTAGTGATTTTGATTAACGTAATTTGTTTGTATTTCTATTGTTACTTGTTTTGCGTTTTTTATTTTGAAAGTTTTAAATTATAACATTGCACAAGAGGCATAGCGGTTCGTGAATTATCGGATCTAATGTGAAGGAATAAACTTTTCGCCATGTTTAAAAATAATGGATTATAGCTATTGGCAAGTCAGGTTTTGTTTGTTTTTGAATGTCTAAGTTTAACACCTTAAGGAAGCGTACAATCTTTAAATAGTTCACCGGTAACCTTGTTCAGAAACTATAAATTGTAAGTTGCAATCACTTAAAGTTTTCATGATTTTGAATAGCTTGTGAAATAGTCAGAAATATCTAGGTTAATGTCTAAATTTCAAACTTTATCTTGAAAGTACAATTTTATACTTAAGGGCAGGTTTTTAGTTGATTGCCTAGACTTCCATAAAGCATAAAATTACACTCCCTAGATCCCCTTTCAAGATAAATTTGTACATTTTTCGGTAGAAAAATGTCCCGGCTAAAAGCCGGTTCCTCTTATATTACAGGCTTGCTATCGCTCGCCAGGATAAAATAGACACCTACATGGCACGAAAGGTCTTAAAATTGACAGAAATGGGTCGAAAGTTCTTAAAATCTTCAAAATAATGGGGGCGAACGTCTTAAAATTAGAAAAGCAATGGGGCTAAACATGAGGGAGAAAGGAGTCCAGAAAAAAAACCCTCTGAAGTGGACATCTCTCCTTAATATCAGTGTAGTATTTATATAAAGTAACTTTGATCAAACTTTCTTGACACGGCTTTTATTATTTAATGTAATTTGCTTTGCTCAAATGCAGTTTACATTTAATTGCTCTGAAACTTTAAATTGCTTTGTTCTTTAAGTCGTTTAAATTGTTTTGCTCTGTAACTATATTTTGATACTTTTTGGGAGTTAAATGTAAATTAGTTTGCGTAACTCTTAGATCTTTAAGTTGGCTGTCGTAGACGTGGCGAATAAATGTGTGAAATCTAGAGAGACTATGGTTTTCAGTGAAGTATATTTAGATTGTACAATAAGAGTTGGTACATAGATTACAAAATGAGGCAATGTTTGAATTTGTAGTGTTGAAGGCTGTAATTGCGTAAAAGTTTAAAGAAATTGAAGATTTTATTTTATATTTTTTCTCCGGATTTAAAGTAAAACCAATTAATTATTTTGCAATTATTTTCTTCAGATTTAAAGTAAAATTCAGTCTATACAAATTTTGGAACTAAAATGGTTCGAAATGTCTACAGCATTCCATTACGGTTCAAATAGGTAATTTTAAGTTAATAATTTTAAGGTACTGAACATTTATATGTACCGGTATGTAATTTATATTAATTTGGCAGAAAATTCAAACGGTTCGTCATTGATAGTTTTATCCTGGTGTGAAATTAAATTAGTGTTTGACATTTTTAAATTTTATTCTGGCTATGGTTAGACTATTTTAATATGCTTAGAAAATGTCTTTATATTTAAAGGGGTAACTGTTAGGTCCTGTGAAGGTTATACACCATCTTTTTTGCTTACCTTAACTGACACATACGTAATACAACATAGCAACAATAGGTAAGTTTCTCTACTATAACATACTCTTAATGATACTCAACTGGGAAACGATGGTTAATGATGGCGTTAGGTGAATTAATATTTTTTCACCAACCAACTTTACTTCTAAACTCGATTAATGAAATGAGAAATACTCGAACCGAAATTCCGCGCATTTATGAATTTCGCTATGAAGGCATTAAATCCCTAGTAGATAGTTGAAACATGCTTCCTATGTCAGACACAACAGAAATTTGTAAATAGATGTTCTACATACATACCGTACATACATGCATAAAATTTTAAGACTGAGTGTTCCACACATAATTGCAGTTTGTCTCTTTTCCTAATGGCGGTGTTCCAGGCAACCCTGTTAAGGGCTGCTTCACTTGTCAAGTTCTTGGATTTGAGATCGGCACGTATGGTCTGATCCCAGGTCTTCCTCGGTCCACCCCTTGGTGCAGCTCGCTCCACAATCACAGACTTGCATTTTTTCACCCAATTTTGTTCATCCATTCTCTCCACATGTCCATACCATCCCAGTCTACTTGTACACATCACCTCGCTAATACTCTTTATACCTAATTTCATTACCTATATTTCAGCTCAACATATGTTATTCTATCCTGCAGCCTGGCCCCACACATCCATCTCATACCATTGTTCTTTTCAATAGTCGGTTTCCTTTTGCTCAATCGGTTCCTCTCTCTCAAAGGTATTGGCATTAAATACACATAAATTTATCTCTGCATTCTCCTTTTAAAATTTCTCTCGCATGACCATACCACCTCAAAATATTTGTCTTGATCCATTCAGCCGCTCCGCATTAAATACACATAAATTTATCTCTGCATTCGCCTTTTAAAATTTCTCGCACATGACCATACCACCTCAAAATATTGGTCTTGATCCATTCACCTGCTCCGCATTAAATACACATAAATTTATCTCTGCATTCTCCTTTTAAAATTTCTCGCACATGACCATACCACCTCAAAATATTTGTCTTGATCCATTCAGCCGCTCCGCATTAAATACACATAAATTTATCTGTCTGCATTCTCCTTTTAAAATTTCTCGCACATGACCATACCACCTCAAAATATTTGTCTTGATCCATTCAGCCGCTCCGCATTAAATACACATAAATTTATCTCTCTGCATTCTCCTTTTAAAATTTCTCGCACATGACCATACCACCTCAAAATATTTGTCTTACTCCATTCAGCCGCTCCGCATTAAATACACATAAATTTATCTCTGCATTCTCCTTTTAAAATTTCTCGCACATGACCATACCACCTCAAAATATTTGTGTTGATCCATTCAGCCACTCCGCATTAATTACACATAAATTTATCTCTGCATTCTCCTTTTAAAATTTCTCGCACATGACCATACCACCTCAAAATATTTGTCTTACTCCATTCAGCCGCTCCGCATTAAATACACATAAATTTATCTCTCTGCTTTCTCTTTTTAAAATTTCTCTCGCATGATCATACCACCTCAAAATATTTGTCTTACTCCATTCAGTCACTCCACATTAAATACACATATATTTATCTCTCTGCATTCTCCTTTTAAAATGTCTTTCACATGACCATACCACCTCAAAATATTTGTCTTGATCCATTCAGCCGCTCCGCATTAAATACACATAAATTTATCTCTGCATTCTCCTTTTAAAATTTCTCGCACATGACCATACCACCTCAAAATATTTGTCTTGATCCATTCAGCCGCTCCGCATTAAATACACATCAATTTATCTCTCTGCATTCTCCTTTTAAAATTTCTCTCGCATGACCATACCACCTCAAAATATTTGTCTTGATCCATTCACCCACTCCACATTAAATACACATAAATTTATCTCTCTGCTTTCTCTTTTTTAAATTTTTTCGCATGACCATACCACCTCAAAATATTTGTCTTTATCCATTCAGCCGCTCCGCAGTAAATACACATAAATTTATCTCTCTGCTTTCTCTTTTTAAAATTTCTCTCGCATGATCATACCACCTCAAAATATTTGTCTTACTCCATTCAGTCACTCCACATTAAATACACATATATTTATCTCTGCATTCTCCTTTTAAAATGTCTTTCACAAGACCATACCACCTCAAAATATTTGTCTTTATCCATTCAGCCGCTCCGCAGTAAATACACATAAATTTATCTCTCTGCTTTCTCTTTTTAAAATTTCTCTCGCATGACCATACCACCTCAAAATATTTGTCTTGATCCATTCAGCCGCTCCGCATTAAATACACATAAATTTATCTCTCTGCATTCTCCTTTTAAAATTTCTCTCGCATGACCATAGCACCTCAATTTTGTTTTTATCCATTCACCCGATCCGCATTAAATACACATAAATTTGTAAAATTTCTCGCACATGACCATACCACCTCAAAATATTTGTCTTGATCCATTCAGCCGCTCCGCATTAAATACACATAAATTTATCTCTCTGCATTCTCCTTTTAAAATTTCTCGCACATGACCATACCACTTCAAAATATTTGTGTTGATGCATTCAGCCGGTCCGCATTAAATACACATAAATTTATCTCTGCATTCTACTTTTAAAATTTCTCGCACATGACCATACCACCTCAAAATATTTGTCTTACTCCATTCAGCCGCTCCGCATTAAATACACATAAATTTATCTCTCTGCATTCTCCTTTTAAAATTTCTCTCGCATGACCATACCACCTCAAAATATTTGTCTTGATCCATTCACCCACTCCACATTAAATACACATCAATTTATCTCTGCTTTCTCTTTTTTAAATTTCTCTCGCATGACCATACCACCTCAAAATATTTGTCTTGCTCCATTCAGTCACTCCACATTAAATACACATATATTTATCTCTCTGCATTCTCCTTTTAAAATGTCTTTCACATGACCATACCACCTCAAAATATTTGTCTTGATCCATTCAGCCGCTCCGCATTAAATACACATAAATTTATCTCTCTGCATTCTCCTTTTAAAATTTCTCGCACATGACCATACCACCTCAAAATATTTGTCTTGATCCATTCAGCCGCTCCGCATTAAATACACATAAATTTATCTCTCTGCATTCTCCTTTTAAAATTTCTCGCACATGACCATACCACCTCAAAATATTTGTCTTGATCCATTCACCCGCTCCGCATTAAATACACATAAATTTATCCCTCTGCATTCTCCTTTTAAAATTTCTCTCGCATGACCATACCACCTCAAAATATTTGTCTTGATCCATTCAGCCGCTCCGCATTAAATACACATAAATTTATCTCTCTGCATTCTCCTTTTAAAATTTCTCGCACATGACCATACCACCTCAAAATATTTGTCTTGATCCATTCAGCCGCTCCGCATTAAATACACATAAATTTATCTCTCTGCATTCTCCTTTTAAAATATCTCGCACATGACCATACCACCTCAAAATATTTGTCTTACTCTATTCAGCCGCTCCGCATTAAATACACATCAATTTATCTCTCGGCATTTTCCTTTTAAAATTTCTCGCACATGACCATACCACCTCAAAATATTTGTCTTGATCCATTCAGCCGCTCCGCATTAAATACAGATAAATTTATCTCTCGGTATTCTCCTGTTTAAATTTCTCTCGCATGACCATACCACCTCAAAATATTTGTCATGATCCATTCAGCCGCTCTGCATTAAATACACCTAAATTTATCTCTCTGCATTCTCCTTTTAAAATATCTCGCACATGACCATACCACCTCAAAATATTTTCTTGATCCATTCAGTCGCTCCATATTAAATACACATAAATTTATCTCTCTGCATTCTCCTTTTAAAATTTCTCGCACATGACCATACCACTTCAAAATATTTGTGTTGATGCATTCAGCCGGTCCGCATTAAATACACATAAATTTATCTCTGCATTCTCCTTTTAAAATTTCTCTCGCATGACCATACCACCTCAAAATATTTGTCTTGATCCATTCAGCCGCTCCGCATTAAATACACATAAATTTATCTCTCTGCATTCTCCTTTTAAAGTTTCTTGCACATGACCATACCACTTCAAAATATTTGTCTTGATCCATTCAGCTGCTCCGCATTAGATACACCTAAATTTATCTCTGCATTCTCCTTTTAAAATATCTGGCACATGACCATACCACCTCAAAATATTTGTCTAGATCCATTCAGCCGCTCCGCATTAAATACACATAAATTTATCTCTCTGCATTCTCCTTTTAAGATTTCTCGCAGATGACCGTACCACCTCAAAATATTTTCTTTATCCATTCAGCCGCTCCGCATTAAATACACATAAATTTATCTCTGCATTCTCCTTTTAAAATTTCTCGCACATGACCATACCACCTCAAAATATTTGTGTTGATGCATTCAGCCGGTCCGCATTAAATACACATAAATTTATCTCTCTGCATTCTCCTTTTAAAATTTCTCGCACATGACCATACCACCTCAAAATATTTGTGTTGATGCATTCAGCCGGTCCGCATTAAATACACATAAATTTATCTCTCTGCATTCTCCTTTTAAAATTTCTCGCACATGACCATACCACCTCAAAATATTTGTCTTGATCCATTCAGCCGCTCCACATTAAATACCCGCAGTTCCCTGCCCCTCTTGAAAGAAAAGTACATACCCCTATTGCTGCCTCTGTCCAGCCTATGTAAACGTCTAAAAGATAGCCTGTCCTCATAGACCTTAACCTCTTCTATCTGTAGCAGCACCGTTCTTTTAATTTTATTCTGGCTACTATGAGACTATTTTATTCAGTTTAAAAAGAGCCTCCAGCAATCCAAGGGCTTCTAAGTATCGCATCTTGGTTAAACATTTTAACTATCACACGTGCTTGTTAAGCTGCACAGATTATAGTTTAGTTGTTGTTGTTGTTCCCTAAGCTGCCTGGCCGAACAGCCCCGAGTCCCTGAGACTTATAGTTTAGTTATAATTATTGCATTAATTTGTATATTATTATTAAATGTAGGTAAAGTCTAGTTAAAAAGACGTCGCCGGTACATGAGGGTTAACTTGGAAAAGTGTATTCCATGCCACCTTTGCAGATTATGCTTCAAACACTTTCATACAAAATACTATATCTATTGCTGGACGCAGTGATCCCTGAAGCGGTGACCACAAATTAACCCTCTCAGACATATGACGCGATTTTGAGCCTATTAGGGATGCTTTAAAGCCTTTGTTACCATGAGGGGTATTTAGAAACCTTTAATTTAGTTACTTCAACCTCTGCAGTTGCCTTTGAGTTAGCTGTGTTGAGCCTATTGGGGATACTTTAAAGCCTTTGTTACCATGAGGGGTATTTAGAAACTTTTAATTTAGTTACTTCAACCTCTGCAGTTGTCTTTGAGTTAGCTGTGGGCAGCAAACTAATTTTGGAGAAGTAATTATAAGAGTGAGAGAACTCTACTAATCTGGCAACCTCTGAGTCATATGTGCGTGAAAGGGTTAATAGCTCCCATGCACCTGTCTCCAGTCATCAGACGCCCCTTCCATCCAGCACTGCTTTCACGCATATACTGTACGGTACTTGACTCCATCCTTCCACCTCTCGGTCTAACCTTTGCATCTGCCCTTCCACTTTACACTTGTACACTTTTTTGTCATTCTTTCGCTTCCCATAAGTTTGACACGGCTGAAACCTCTCCGTGTTCCTGTTCACACTTTCCAGCACATGTACATCCATACCACACCACTCTCGTGCTGCCTCATTCTCATGTACAGTATATCCCTCCGCTAAATATTTAATTTAAAAATATCTTTGATCGCTAATCTCCCTTGCACAATATTCTCGTCACTCCCTCTTTTCCTAGTTGCACAAAATCAGTTTAGATATTAAAAGCATTGAAGCTCTTACAGTTGGTCAAATGTTATTTTCATATATTTTCAAATGTTTGGCCTAAAGTTTCTATTAATGATATACTCTCTAATGCCATTTGTAATCGGTTCGGCTAGAAGTTTAGATTTATGTTCTGATACTCTATTTTGAGCGTTTGTTTATAAGTTTAGCCTCTTACTATCCTCTCAAACTGCATTACTTTACTGTGTTAAGTTTTCTTTTCTGGACCCCCTGTCCCTCATGTTTAGCCCCGTTAGTACAAAGAATTTGAAGAGCTTCGCCCCATTAGTTTGTCGATTTGAAGACCTTTTGCCAGATTTATGTTAATTTTGTCTGTAGTGATCCATTCAGCCACTCCGCATTAAATACCCGTAGTTCCCTTCCCCTCTTCAAAGAATAGTACAGATCCCTATTGCTGCCTCTGTCCAGCCTATATAAGTCTAGAAATAGCCTGTCCTCGTAGATCTTGACCCCTTCTGTACCGGTATTGTTCTTTTAACCCTCTCACATCCTGACGCGATTTTTGAGCCTATTAGGGATACTTTAAAGCCTTTGTTACCATCAGGGGTATCTATAAACCTTTAGTTTGTTTACTTCAACCTCTGCAGTTGTCTTTGAGTTAGCTGTGTTGAGCCTATTGGGGATACTTTAAAGCCTTTGTTACCATTAGGGGTATCTATAAACCTTTAGTTTGTTTACTTCAACCTCTGCAGTTGCCTTTGAGTTAGCTGTTGGCAGAAAACTAATTTTGGAGAGGTAATTATAACAGTGAGCGTAATCTATTTCTTAGTGCTAATCTGGCAACCTATGCGTCCTATGGTCGTGAGAGGGTTAACTTTATTCTGGCTGCTATTAGACTAGTAAATTCAGTTTAAAAAGGGCTTTCAGCAATCCACGGGCTTCTAACTATCTCTGTTAAACATTTTAACTACCACAGATCCTTCTTAAACTGCTGATTATTATAGTTTAGTAGTTATAATTATTGCTCTATTTAAAATTATTATTCTTAAATGTAGCTGAAATCTAGTTAAAAATAAGTCGCCGGTACACAAGAGTTAACTTGGAAAAGTCTATCACTTTCCACCTTTGCAGATTATGCTTCAAACTGCTTCATACAAATACATATCTATACTCCGGCCCAATCCCCACTTGAACTTTTTATTTTTATTTATTTTTACTATATTGCCGTACGCCTTGATCCCTGAAGGGGTGACCACGAATGAATCGCTCCCATGCACCTGTCCCCAGTCATTCAACGCCCCTCCTCCCATCCAGCATCGCTTTCACGCATATACTGAAATCAATCCTTCCACCTCGGTCTACCTTTGCTTCCGCTCCTCCATTTCACTCTTGCACCATTTTATTAATTCTCTAGTGCCACATAAGTTTCACATGGCCGAACCATCTCTTATGTTCCATTTCACACTTTGCAGCACATCTACATCCACACCACACTGCTCTCTTCCTCATTCTCATGTATATCTCTGCTAAATATTTAACTTAAAAATATGAAGCTCTCCAATCTCACTTGCCAAATGTTCTCAACACTCTCCATCCTTTCCTAGCTACAGACAACTAGTTTAGATATTAAAAGCATTAAAGCTCTTACAGTTAGTCGGATGTTATTTTCCGATTTTTTCTTAAAATGTTTGGCCTAAAGTTTGTATTCATGATTCAGTACTCTACTCTCTAATCCCATTTGTGATCAGTTTGGCTAGAAGTTTAGATGGTTCCAAGTCATCTCAACCAGTAGACCATTTCCACCAGTAGCTCTCAACCAGTGCCAAATTAACCCAGACCAACCAAACTAGCGCCAAAATATAGTCCTAACCTAACTGTATTGGTTGATTTGGTACTGGTTGAGAGCTACTGGTTGACATAGTCTACTGTTTGAGTTGACTGGTCACCTTTTAGATACAGTATATGCTCTTCTCTGAAACACTATTTTTAGTTTGAGTTTAAGTTTAGCTTCATACACTCTTCAAACTGCATTACTTTACTGTCTCTAGTTTTCTTTTCTGGACCCCTCTCTCTCATGTTTAGCCCCATTAGTATTAAGATTTTAAGACATTGGTTTTGCCGATTTTAAGAACTTTTGGCAGATTTCTAGTTCTATTTTGCCAGTATTAGTTTGTAGCATACTTTAATTAAAATGTAAAACTTGCAAACTAAACAAACCAAAATTGGGACAAGGACAATATAAAGTCATATAAAGAGCATATAAGTTAGCGAGCGCTCTCGTTCCTTTGCAACCTACAAATAGACAATTTGCACTTCCATTGTCCTTAAGAATTATCCACACTTGCAGCTTTACACATTTTAAGCCTCTCCTTTGTTTACATATTTAACCCCTTCAGACTCATGACTCAGAGGTTGCCAGATTAGCAATAAGAAATAGTTCTCACTCTTATAATTACCTCTCCAAAATTAGTTTTCTGCCCACAGCTAACTCAAAGACAACTGCAGAGGTTGAAGTAACTAAACTAAAGGTTTCTAAATACCCCTGATGGTAACAAAGGCTTTAAAGTATCCCCAATAGGCTCAACACAGCTAACTCAAAGACAACTGCAGAGGTTGAAGTAACTAAACTAAAGTTTTCTAAATACCCCTGATGGTAACAAAGGCTTTAAAGTATCCCCAATAGGCTCAACACAGCTAACTCAAAGACAACTGCAGAGGTTGAAGTAACTAAACTAAAGGTTTCTAAATACCCCTGATGGTAACAAAGGCTTTAAAGTATCCCCAATAGGCTCAACACAGCTAACTCAAAGACAACTGCAGAGGTTGAAGTAACTAAACTAAAGGTTTCTAAATACCCCTGGTGGTAACAAAGGCTTTAAAGTATCCCCAATAGGCTCAAAATCGCATCATATGTCGGAGAGGGTTAAGGGGATAGGGTTTATATTTTTGAGTTTGTTTTTAAACAAGCACTCGCTACAGACTGAACAAAACAAATAATCCTTCCGAAGCTTCATCAAAATCGTTAAGATGCAGCAGATATATACACAAAATACTTCACCGGTACAGAAGGGGTTAACCTGAAATTATACAAACTACCCGCCTTGCAACACAATCCCACCCCTACTCTGTGCAACTCTCCAACCCAAGAGTGAAACGCTATTCTCATACTTTCTTCTATTCAACTGCTGAGCTCTGGAACTCTCTCCCAGAATCAGTGTTTCCCTCTTCCTATGACTTAAATTGCTTCAAACTCAGTGTGTCCAGACATTTTAGCTCGAACGTCCCTTGATTTCGGCCCGGTCTCTTTGAAATGTGGGGAGGCACTCGCTGCAGGCAGTTATGCCTTTTGTCTCCCTCATTCACATAGAAAAAAAAAAAAAAAATAATAATAATAATAATAATAATATGGTCCTCCCGGTATTCGAAGTCGGGACAGCAAACCCAAAACAGTTATAGGTTTATTTCACGATTAATGTCCATTTTTGTATTTTAGATATAAATTTAAATAATATTTTGACATTTAACATGTTTCTTTATTCATGCAGAGTTTAGTAAAAATTTACCAGAACGTCCCGGACTTCCCAAACTTGACTAATTCCTTTAACGTGACGATAGTGCGTTGTTATATGTGCGATTAGTTTGCTTGGGAAACAGATTAACTTGCTCATGTAGTAATGTACACCCTATGTGGTGGATTGTGTTCTTTTATTTAATAATTTTCATTTTAGTAAGCGTTGTTTCCACATAGCGATTTTGATAATTTAATTTGACTTTATATTGTCCTTGTCCCAAGTTTGGTTTGTTTAGTTTGAAAGTTTTACATTTTAATAAATCTAATCGTATCCGAAAATCAGAATACCATCCTTGGTCTCGCTTCTCCATTTTCCTCTAAATTGTCATTTGTCCGAGTTTAATCCCTGTGGGGGTCCACATGCATTAATTGACTCCCTGCTAGTGTCATAAATGTAGTTTATTTAAATTATTCTGTATAATTATTTCATAATTATATTTTATTAAGCGTTCTTTCCACATAGCGATTTTGATTAGTGTTTTTGCGTTTATCTTGTTGTCCCAGTTTTGGTTTGTTTATTTTGAAAGTTCTAATTATAATGATTTAAGGGAAGTTTTAGGTTGATCATAAAAATTGAGCCAGCACCTCTCTTCCCACCCAACCACAAGTTTGGTGGTATCTATCTATCTATTGCCTGACGCCGCGATCCCCGAATGGGTGGCCACGAACTAACCGCCCCCATGCACCTCTGTCCCCGGTCAGTCGACGCCCCTCCCCCCCCCAACCAGCACCGCCTTCGTTCATATATTTCCTCACTCCATCCTTCCACCTCTCATTCGGTCTACCTCTCCCTCTGTGTCCCTCCCTTTGGTGGTATACATAGACTCAATTGTTCATTCTCGTCCTCGGTCTCTCTGCCGTTGTGGCCAAACCCTTCACTTATTCTTTTAGGTCACTACCCATACAGTTAGATTATTAGTGGTTCTAATAGCGTGGGAATTTGAAATTGTAGTTTATTTTCTAGTATCCTACACATTGAATTGATTTTATATATATATATATATATATATATATATATATATATATATATATATATATATTTAATATTATATTTTTAAAATCTGTATAAAATTATCTAACCGCCAGAATAATATTTTATTAAGTCTAGGTGATTGTGTTAATGCAAATGTGTATTTTGTGCCAAGTTAATGCATACCGTGTACTGTTTTTGCAGAGTTCTCCCAATAAGAAACTGAAACTATTTTACACTATTCAAATTATTTTATGATTGCTATAAAATTAATTCCGCTCTTGCAATGTTAATATTAGACTCCATCCGAGCAGATTTGTTATTATTATATAAATAATTAATAAAATAAAGTAAAAGAAAGTTTTGGTTATTGAATATAATGTAAATCATACAATTTTGAAACTTTTAAACAATACCACTTTTAAACTTCCATATTTCAAATTATCGTGACATTATCACACTATACGTTTTTAGACTTCAATATTTCACTTTTAAACAATACCACACTTTTAAACTTCCATATTTCAAATTATCTGGACATTTTGACACTTTATACAAATACAGTATACATTTTTCGACTTCATTTTTGACCACGTGAAACTTGTAAACACCTACACTTTTAAACTTCAATATTTCAAATTATCGTGACATTTTGACACTTTATAGAAAGTGAGTATAATTTTTAGACTTCATTTTTTGCACGTGAAACTTTTAAACAATACCACAGTTTTAAACTTGCATATTTCAAATGATCTCGACATTATTACACTAAACCAACTTAGTATACATTTTTAGACTTCAATATTTGAAACTTGAAACTTTTAAGCAATTACACTTTTAAATGTCATTATTTCAAATGATCTTAACATTATTACACTTTAAACCAACTTGGTATACTTATCAAACTACAGCTATTCACACAACACAATACCAGACATTTGGAAGCATGGTATCATCACATTCCCCAAACCCAAGAAAGACCCCACGCTACCCTCCTCGCACCGCCCCATCACACTCCTTTGCTCCCCCTCCAAAGTCATGGAATGCCTAGTATTACAACTAATTACACCTGACCTACCCCTAGCTCCAACACAACATGGCTTTAGGCCACTGCACTCCACAAACACTCTTCTCACAGACCTTACACAAAGAGCTTTCGACGGCATCAACTCGGCTAGACCACCACACAGATCACTATTAGCCACACTCGACATTAGTAAAGCCTTCGATGCCATCCCCCGCCACAACCTAACAAACAAAATCTACAACACAAACATGCACAACAACACAAAAAGGTGGCTGGCCAACTTCCTAGCAGGCAGATGTGCACACGTATCTTTTGCCGGTCAGTCATCTAAAATCAAACTTTCCAAACGGAGTCCCACAAGGATCCGTCCTATCGCCCGCACTCTTCAATCTGTACATGCACGATATAACTACACCCAATACGCCCCAAATAAACTAAGCCTCCTATGCAGATGACATAACACTCACATGCACACACCATGACTCAAAAAGAGCAACAGATCTCCTTCAACCCTATCTCAACACACTACATGGCTGGTGCACTACAAACAGACTTAATCTAGCCCCAGCCAAATCCACCGCAACCCTGCTCACAAGTTGGACACGAATACATCCCTCAACTCACCATAAACAACACACCCCTAACACATACACACACACCCAAAATCCTAGGAGTAACATATGATACTCATATGACATTCAAACAGCACCCCACAAACATTAAAAAGAAACTGACACCCAGACTTAACGCCCTCAGGTCACTTGCTCACACAAAATTTGGACACAACAAAGAAACTACCACAGTATATAAACAATACATAAGATCAGTGATGGAATACGCAAGCCCAGCCTGGGCTTCTAACCTAGCTGAAACACATAAGACTTTACAGACTATTCAAAACAAAGCCCTGAAGATCATTACAGGCTGCACAGCTACTGCACCCACAGATCACCTACATCAAGAAACCAAAATCCTCAAAGTCAAAGACCATCTGGACATGAGAGGCACTCAATTCTTGGCAGCAGCCTCCACGAACCAAGACCACCCACTAAACTACATGGCAACACACCCACAGACACCAAAAAATATCAAAACAACACCCAGCACACGGTATCACACACAATTATGGTCCTCTCTCCCTCCCTGCCCACCCCAAACCAAATTCCAGAAGCACATCCATACTCATATCTCTCACCGATCCATCCACTCACTCACAGACAACACGCAGCTGCATGCACGACCTCCCGAAATCCATCCTTCCGAATCCTCCCTTCCTCGCGAGGACAGAGTCCACCTGGCCAGGCTGAGATGCGGACACCATCCAGCTCTCCTGAGCTATCAGAAGAGACTGTATGACTCCGTTGTCAACTCCTGCCCGGGATGTAACACAGCACCCCATACCATTAAACACATCATAGAAGACTGCATTTCACACAACCACTTACGCCAACAACACAATCTACACTTAATGAGAGCTCTGTGGGAAAGCCTGATCGTGGCCATGGCCTTCCTCAGGGATTCGGGGCTGTTCGGCCAGGCAACTTAGGGAACAACAACAACAACTTAGTATACATTTTTAGACTTCCATTTTTTTGACGTGAAACTTTGAAACCATACCACAGTTTTAAACTTGCATATTTCCAATGATCTCGACATTATTACACTTTGAACCAAGTTAGCATACATTTTTAGACTTTCATTTTTTCCACGTGACACTTTTAAACAATACCACAGTTTTAAACATGCATATTTCCAATGATCTCGACATTATTACACTTTAAACCAAGTTCGTCTACATTTTTAGACTTCATTATTTGAAAGTTGACACTTTTAAACAATATTACAGTTAAATTTCATTATTTCCAATGATCTCTACATTATTACACTTTAACCCTCCAGCCCCGGCTACGCATTACATAAATATTCCCCGAAACCCGGGTGTTTTGGCCGAAAAACTTCTAGGCTACCGTATCTTTGTTATTCTGACTGCTTCCCGCATTCCCGCGCATTCCCAAGCGTAGCTGTGTTATTTACCTGTAGAATGGCGTTAAGTAGAGCTCTCTAAGTCAACTGATTCAGTTGCGATGATTGCATTGGAGATAACTTTATGGCAAAAACAGCCACTTTACACTAATTTTCGATACTTAACAACATACAGGCACACACGAACAAGCGACGCTCTCCTTCTTGTGGCCGGAGATGCGGGGCGTCGGTCGAGCCGGCTGTTGTTTACATGCGTCGGACCGACGCCTCGCACACCAAGCTCACAGGCTTTCAACCACTGGGCGTTAAAGAACCCTTCCGGGCAGCTCGTGTATGCTTTTTTATGGGCGTTCAAGAGCCCTTCCGGGAACAGAGGGTTAAACCAACTTGGTATACATTTTTAGAGTTGCATTTTTTCCATGTGAAACTTTTAAACAATACCACAGTTTTAAAGTTGCATATTTCAAATGATCTCGACATTATTACACTTTAAACAAAGTTAGTATACATTTTTAGAGTTGCATTTTGTCCCCGTGAAACTTTTAAACAATACCACAGTTTTAAAGTTGCATATTTCAAATGATCTCGACATTATTACACTTTAAACCAACTTGGTCTACATTTTGAGAGTTGCATTTTTTCCCCGTGACACTTTTAAAGACTATTACACTTTTAAATTTCATTATTTCAAATGATCTCGACATTATTACACTTTAAACCAAGTTGGTCTACATTTTGAGAGTTGCATTTTTTCCCCGTGACACTTTTAAAGACTATTACACTTTTAAATTTCATTATTTCCAGTGATCTCGACATTATTACACTTTAAACCAAGTTGGTCTACATTTTGAGAGTTGCATTTTTTCCCCGTGACACTTTTAAAGACTATTACACTTTTAAATTTCATTATTTCAAATGATCTCGACATTATTACACTTTAAACCAAGTTGGTCTACATTTTGAGAGTTGCATTTTTTCCCCGTGACACTTTTAAAGACTATTACACTTTTAAATTTCATTATTTCAAATGATCTCGACATTATTACACTTTAAACCAAGTTGGTCTACATTTTGAGAGTTGCATTTTTTCCCCGTGACACTTTTAAAGACTATTACACTTTTAAATTTCATTATTTCAAATGATCTCGACATTATTACACTTTAAACCAAGTTGGTCTACATTTTGAGAGTTGCATTTTTTCCCCGTGACACTTTTAAAGACTATTACACTTTTAAATTTCATTATTTCAAATGATCTCGACATTATTACACTTTAAACCAAGTTGGTCTACATTTTGAGAGTTGCATTTTTTCCCCGTGACACTTTTAAAGACTATTACACTTTTAAATTTCATTATTTCAAATGATCTCGACATTATTACACTTTAAACCAAGTTGGTCTACATTTTGAGAGTTGCATTTTTTCCCCGTGACACTTTTAAAGACTATTACACTTTTAAATTTCATTATTTCAAATGATCTCGACATTATTACACTTTAAACCAAGTTGGTCTACATTTTGAGAGTTGCATTTTTTCCCCGTGACACTTTTAAAGACTATTACACTTTTAAATTTCATTATTTCAAATGATCTCGACATTATTACACTTTAAACCAAGTTGGTCTACATTTTGAGAGTTGCATTTTTTCCCCGTGACACTTTTAAAGACTATTACACTTTTAAATTTCATTATTTCCAATGATCTCGACATTATTACACTTTAAACCAAGTTAGCCTACATTTGTCGAGTTCCATTGTTTCCACGTGACACTTTTAAAGACTATTACACTTTTAAATTTCATTATTTCAAATGATCTCGACATTATTACACTTTAAACCAAGTTGGTCTACATTTTGAGAGTTGCATTTTTTCCCCGTGACACTTTTAAAGACTATTACACTTTTAAATTTCATTATTTCAAATGATCTCGACATTATTACACTTTAAACCAAGTTGGTCTACATTTTGAGAGTTGCATTTTTTCCCCGTGACACTTTTAAAGACTATTACACTTTTAAATTTCATTATTTCAAATGATCTCGACATTATTACACTTTAAACCAAGTTGGTCTACATTTTGAGAGTTTTTTTCCCCGTGACACTTTTAAAGACTATTACACTTTTAAATTTCATTATTTCAAATGATCTCGACATTATTACACTTTAAACCAAGTTGGTCTACATTTTGAGAGTTGCATTTTTTCCCCGTGACACTTTTAAAGACTATTACACTTTTAAATTTCATTATTTCAAATGATCTCGACATTATTACACTTTAAACCAAGTTGGTCTACATTTTGAGAGTTGCATTTTTTCCCCGTGACACTTTTAAAGACTATTACACTTTTAAATTTCATTATTTCAAATGATCTCGACATTATTACACTTTAAACCAAGTTGGTCTACATTTTGAGAGTTGCATTTTTTCCCCGTGACACTTTTAAAGACTATTACACTTTTAAATTTCATTATTTCAAATGATCTCGACATTATTACACTTTAAACCAAGTTGGTCTACATTTTGAGAGTTGCATTTTTTCCCCGTGACACTTTTAAAGACTATTACACTTTTTAAATTTCATTATTTCAAATGATCTCGACATTATTACACTTTAAACCAAGTTGGTCTACATTTTGAGAGTTGCATTTTTTCCCCGTGACACTTTTAAAGACTTACACTTTTAAATTTCATTATTTCAAATGATCTCGACATTATTACACTTTAAACCAAGTTGGTCTACATTTTGAGAGTTGCATTTTTTCCCCGTGACACTTTTAAAGACTTACACTTTTAAATTTCATTATTTCAAATGATCTCGACATTATTACACTTTAAACCAAGTTGGTCTACATTTTGAGAGTTGCATTTTTTCCCCGTGACACTTTTAAAGACTTACACTTTTAAATTTCATTATTTCAAATGATCTCGACATTATTACACTTTAAACCAAGTTGGTCTACATTTTGAGAGTTGCATTTTTTCCCCGTGACACTTTTAAAGACTATTACACTTTTAAATTTCATTATTTCAAATGATCTCGACATTATTACACTTTAAACCAAGTTGGTCTACATTTTGAGAGTTGCATTTTTTCCCCGTGACACTTTTAAAGACTATTACACTTTTAAATTTCATTATTTCAAATGATCTCGACATTATTACACTTTAAACCAAGTTGGTCTACATTTTGAGAGTTGCATTTTTTCCCCGTGACACTTTTAAAGACTTATTAAATTTCATTATTTCAAATGATCTCGACATTATTACACTTTAAACCAAGTTGGTCTACATTTTGAGAGTTGCATTTTTTCCCCGTGACACTTTTAAAGACTTACACTTTTAAATTTCATTATTTCAAATGATCTCGACATTATTACACTTTAAACCAAGTTGGTCTACATTTTGAGAGTTGCATTTTTTCCCCGTGACACTTTTAAAGACTTACACTTTTAAATTTCATTATTTCAAATGATCTCGACATTATTACACTTTAAACCAAGTTGGTCTACATTTTGAGAGTTGCATTTTTTCCCCGTGACACTTTTAAAGACTATTACACTTTTAAATTTCATTATTTCAAATGATCTCGACATTATTACACTTTAAACCAAGTTGGTCTACATTTTGAGAGTTGCATTTTTTCCCCGTGACACTTTTAAAGACTTACACTTTTAAATTTCATTATTTCAAATGATCTCGACATTATTACACTTTAAACCAAGTTGGTCTACATTTTGAGAGTTGCATTTTTTCCCCGTGACACTTTTAAAGACTTACACTTTTAAATTTCATTATTTCAAATGATCTCGACATTATTACACTTTAAACCAAGTTGGTCTACATTTTGAGAGTTGCATTTTTTCCCCGTGACACTTTTAAAGACTTACACTTTTAAATTTCATTATTTCAAATGATCTCGACATTATTACACTTTAAACCAAGTTGGTCTACATTTTGAGAGTTGCATTTTTTCCCCGTGACACTTTTAAAGACTTACACTTTTAAATTTCATTATTTCAAATGATCTCGACATTATTACACTTTAAACCAAGTTGGTCTACATTTTGAGAGTTGCATTTTTTCCCCGTGACACTTTTAAAGACTTACACTTTTAAATTTCATTATTTCAAATGATCTCGACATTATTACACTTTAAACCAAGTTGGTCTACATTTTGAGAGTTGCATTTTTTCCCCGTGACACTTTTAAAGACTATTACACTTTTAAATTTCATTATTTCAAATGATCTCGACATTATTACACTTTAAACCAAGTTGGTCTACATTTTGAGAGTTGCATTTTTTCCCCGTGACACTTTTAAAGACTTACACTTTTAAATTTCATTATTTCAAATGATCTCGACATTATTACACTTTAAACCAAGTTGGTCTACATTTTGAGAGTTGCATTTTTTCCCCGTGACACTTTTAAAGACTTACACTTTTAAATTTCATTATTTCAAATGATCTCGACATTATTACACTTTAAACCAAGTTGGTCTACATTTTGAGAGTTGCATTTTTTCCCCGTGACACTTTTAAAGACTTACACTTTTAAATTTCATTATTTCAAATGATCTCGACATTATTACACTTTAAACCAAGTTGGTCTACATTTTGAGAGTTGCATTTTTTCCCCGTGACACTTTTAAAGACTTACACTTTTAAATTTCATTATTTCAAATGATCTCGACATTATTACACTTTAAACCAAGTTGGTCTACATTTTGAGAGTTGCATTTTTTCCCCGTGACACTTTTAAAGACTTACACTTTTAAATTTCATTATTTCAAATGATCTCGACATTATTACACTTTAAACCAAGTTGGTCTACATTTTGAGAGTTGCATTTTTTCCCCGTGACACTTTTAAAGACTTACACTTTTAAATTTCATTATTTCAAATGATCTCGACATTATTACACTTTAAACCAAGTTGGTCTACATTTTGAGAGTTGCATTTTTTCCCCGTGACACTTTTAAAGACTTACACTTTTAAATTTCATTATTTCAAATGATCTCGACATTATTACACTTTAAACCAAGTTGGTCTACATTTTGAGAGTTGCATTTTTTCCCCGTGACACTTTTAAAAGACTTACACTTTTAAATTTCATTATTTCAAATGATCTCGACATTATTACACTTTAAACCAAGTTGGTCTACATTTTGAGAGTTGCATTTTTCCCCGTGACACTTTTAAAGACTTACACTTTTAAATTTCATTATTTCAAATGATCTCGACATTATTACACTTTAAACCAAGTTGGTCTACATTTTGAGAGTTGCATTTTTTCCCCGTGACACTTTTAAAGACTTACACTTTTAAATTTCATTATTTCAAATGATCTCGACATTATTACACTTTAAACCAAGTTGGTCTACATTTTGAGAGTTGCATTTTTTCCCCGTGACACTTTTAAAGACTTACACTTTTAAATTTCATTATTTCAAATGATCTCGACATTATTACACTTTAAACCAACTTGGTCTACATTTTGAGAGTTGCATTTTTTCCCCGTGACACTTTTAAAGACTTACACTTTTAAATTTCATTATTTCAAATGATCTCGACATTATTACACTTTAAACCAAGTTGGTCTACATTTTGAGAGTTGCATTTTTTCCCCGTGACACTTTTAAAGACTTACACTTTTAAATTTCATTATTTCAAATGATCTCGACATTATTACACTTTAAACCAAGTTGGTCTACATTTTGAGAGTTGCATTTTTTCCCCGTGACACTTTTAAAGACTTACACTTTTAAATTTCATTATTTCAAATGATCTCGACATTATTACACTTTAAACCAAGTTGGTCTACATTTTGAGAGTTGCATTTTTTCCCCGTGACACTTTTAAAGACTTACACTTTTAAATTTCATTATTTCAAATGATCTCGACATTATTACACTTTAAACCAAGTTGGTCTACATTTTGAGAGTTGCATTTTTTCCCCGTGACACTTTTAAAGACTTACACTTTTAAATTTCATTATTTCAAATGATCTCGACATTATTACACTTTAAACCAAGTTGGTCTACATTTTGAGAGTTGCATTTTTTCCCCGTGACACTTTTAAAGACTTACACTTTTAAATTTCATTATTTCAAATGATCTCGACATTATTACACTTTAAACCAAGTTGGTCTACATTTTGAGAGTTGCATTTTTTCCCCGTGACACTTTTAAAGACTTACACTTTTAAATTTCATTATTTCAAATGATCTCGACATTATTACACTTTAAACCAACTTGGTCTACATTTTGAGAGTTGCATTTTTTCCCCGTGACACTTTTAAAGACTTACACTTTTAAATTTCATTATTTCAAATGATCTCGACATTATTACACTTTAAACCAACTTGGTCTACATTTTGAGAGTTGCATTTTTTCCCCGTGACACTTTTAAAGACTTACACTTTTAAATTTCATTATTTCAAATGATCTCGACATTATTACACTTTAAACCAACTTGGTCTACATTTTGAGAGTTGCATTTTTTCCCCGTGACACTTTTAAAGACTTACACTTTTAAATTTCATTATTTCAAATGATCTCGACATTATTACACTTTAAACCAACTTGGTCTACATTTTGAGAGTTGCATTTTTTCCCCGTGACACTTTTAAAGACTTACACTTTTAAATTTCATTATTTCAAATGATCTCGACATTATTACACTTTAAACCAACTTGGTCTACATTTTGAGAGTTGCATTTTTTCCCCGTGACACTTTTAAAGACTTACACTTTTAAATTTCATTATTTCAAATGATCTCGACATTATTACACTTTAAACCAACTTGGTCTACATTTTGAGAGTTGCATTTTTTCCCCGTGACACTTTTAAAGACTTACACTTTTAAATTTCATTATTTCAAATGATCTCGACATTATTACACTTTAAACCAACTTGGTCTACATTTTGAGAGTTGCATTTTTTCCCCGTGACACTTTTAAAGACTTACACTTTTAAATTTCATTATTTCAAATGATCTCGACATTATTACACTTTAAACCAACTTGGTCTACATTTTGAGAGTTGCATTTTTTCCCCGTGACACTTTTAAAGACTTACACTTTTAAATTTCATTATTTCAAATGATCTCGACATTATTACACTTTAAACCAACTTGGTCTACATTTTGAGAGTTGCATTTTTTCCCCGTGACACTTTTAAAGACTTACACTTTTAAATTTCATTATTTCAAATGATCTCGACATTATTACACTTTAAACCAAGTTGGTCTACATTTTGAGAGTTGCATTTTTTCCCCGTGACACTTTTAAAGACTTACACTTTTAAATTTCATTATTTCAAATGATCTCGACATTATTACACTTTAAACCAACTTGGTCTACATTTTGAGAGTTGCATTTTTTCCCCGTGACACTTTTAAAGACTTACACTTTTAAATTTCATTATTTCAAATGATCTCGACATTATTACACTTTAAACCAACTTGGTCTACATTTTGAGAGTTGCATTTTTTCCCCGTGACACTTTTAAAGACTTACACTTTTAAATTTCATTATTTCAAATGATCTCGACATTATTACACTTTAAACCAACTTGGTCTACATTTTGAGAGTTGCATTTTTTCCCCGTGACACTTTTAAAGACTTACACTTTTAAATTTCATTATTTCAAATGATCTCGACATTATTACACTTTAAACCAACTTGGTCTACATTTTGAGAGTTGCATTTTTTCCCCGTGACACTTTTAAAGACTTACACTTTTAAATTTCATTATTTCAAATGATCTCGACATTATTACACTTTAAACCAACTTGGTCTACATTTTGAGAGTTGCATTTTTTCCCCGTGACACTTTTAAAGACTTACACTTTTAAATTTCATTATTTCAAATGATCTCGACATTATTACACTTTAAACCAACTTGGTCTACATTTTGAGAGTTGCATTTTTCCCCGTGACACTTTTAAAGACTTACACTTTTAAATTTCATTATTTCAAATGATCTCGACATTATTACACTTTAAACCAACTTGGTCTACATTTTGAGAGTTGCATTTTTTCCCCGTGACACTTTTAAAGACTTACACTTTTAAATTTCATTATTTCAAATGATCTCGACATTATTACACTTTAAACCAACTTGGTCTACATTTTGAGAGTTGCATTTTTTCCCCGTGACACTTTTAAAGACTTACACTTTTAAATTTCATTATTTCAAATGATCTCGACATTATTACACTTTAAACCAACTTAGTCTACATTTTGAGAGTTGCATTTTTTCCCCTGACACTTTTAAAGACTTACACTTTTAAATTTCATTATTTCAAATGATCTCGACATTATTACACTTTAAACCAACTTGGTCTACATTTTGAGAGTTGCATTTTTTCCCCGTGACACTTTTAAAGACTTACACTTTTAAATTTCATTATTTCAAATGATCTCGACATTATTACACTTTAAACCAACTTGGTCTACATTTTGAGAGTTGCATTTTTTCCCCGTGACACTTTTAAAGACTTACACTTTTAAATTTCATTATTTCAAATGATCTCGACATTATTACACTTTAAACCAACTTGGTCTACATTTTGAGAGTTGCATTTTTTCCCCGTGACACTTTTAAAGACTTACACTTTTAAATTTCATTATTTCAAATGATCTCGACATTATTACACTTTAAACCAACTTGGTCTACATTTTGAGAGTTCATTGTTGTCCTAATGACACTTTTAAAGACTTACACTTTTAAATTTCATTATTTCAAATGATCTCGACATTATTACACTTTAAACCAACTTGGTCTACATTTTGAGAGTTGCATTTTTTCCCCGTGACACTTTTAAAGACTTACACTTTTAAATTTCATTATTTCAAATGATCTCGACATTATTACACTTTAAACCAACTTGGTCTACATTTTGAGAGTTGCATTTTTTCCCCGTGACACTTTTAAAGACTTACACTTTTAAATTTCATTATTTCAAATGATCTCGACATTATTACACTTTAAACCAACTTGGTCTACATTTTGAGAGTTGCATTTTTTCCCCGTGACACTTTTAAAGACTTACACTTTTAAATTTCATTATTTCAAATGATCTCGACATTATTACACTTTAAACCAACTTGGTCTACATTTTGAGAGTTGCATTTTTTCCCCGTGACACTTTTAAAGACTTACACTTTTAAATTTCATTATTTCAAATGATCTCGACATTATTACACTTTAAACCAACTTGGTCTACATTTTGAGAGTTGCATTTTTTCCCCGTGACACTTTTAAAGACTTACACTTTTAAATTTCATTATTTCAAATGATCTCGACATTATTACACTTTAAACCAACTTGGTCTACATTTTGAGAGTTGCATTTTTTCCCCGTGACACTTTTAAAGACTTACACTTTTAAATTTCATTATTTCAAATGATCTCGACATTATTACACTTTAAACCAACTTGGTCTACATTTTGAGAGTTGCATTTTTTCCCCGTGACACTTTTAAAGACTTACACTTTTAAATTTCATTATTTCAAATGATCTCGACATTATTACACTTTAAACCAACTTGGTCTACATTTTGAGAGTTGCATTTTTTCCCCGTGACACTTTTAAAGACTTACACTTTTAAATTTCATTATTTCAAATGATCTCGACATTATTACACTTTAAACCAACTTGGTCTACATTTTGAGAGTTGCATTTTTTCCCCGTGACACTTTTAAAGACTTACACTTTTAAATTTCATTATTTCAAATGATCTCGACATTATTACACTTTAAACCAACTTGGTCTACATTTTGAGAGTTGCATTTTTTCCCCTGACACTTCTAAAGACTTACACTTTTAAATTTCATTATTTCAAATGATCTCGACATTATTACACTTTAAACCAACTTGGTCTACATTTTGAGAGTTGCATTTTTTCCCCGTGACACTTTTAAAGACTTACACTTTTAAATTTCATTATTTCAAATGATCTCGACATTATTACACTTTAAACCAACTTAGTCTACATTTTGAGAGTTGCATTTTTTCCCCTGACACTTTTAAAGACTTACACTTTTAAATTTCATTATTTCAAATGATCTCGACATTATTACACTTTAAACCAACTTAGTCTACATTTTGAGAGTTGCATTTTTTCCCCGTGACACTTTTAAAGACTTACACTTTTCTATCTATCTATCTATTGCCTGACGCCGTGATCCTCGAAGGGGTGGCCACGAACGAACCGCCCCCATGCACCTCTGTCCCCAGTCAGTCGACGCCCCTCACCCCAACCAGCACCGCCTTCATTGATGTAGTTCCTCACTCCATCCTTCCACCTCATATTCGGTCTACCTCTCCCCCTCCACCTCGCTCTCGTACACCCTCTTAGTCATTCTCTCGCTTTCCATGCGTTCCATATGGCCGAACCATCTCAAGTTGTTCCTTTTCACACTTTCCAGCACATCTACCTCCACACCACACCTCCTTCTTACTTCCTCATTAGTCTGTATCCCTCCATGTAACTCCGCACGCACTCCTTAAGTAATTAATTTCCACTGCTCTCACTCTTGGTCTGAGTCTCTCAACCAACGTCCATGCTTCGCTTCCGTAAGTCAGTGTCGGGATTACCACACTGTCATGCAAGGACTTCTTCACTTCCATACTGACCACCCTATTTCTTGTTACTGCTTTTAGCATTCCTACAACCCTCCCCTGTTGTACCCTCTCCCGCACCTCTTCATCCATAGTCCCATCTTTACTCAACACACTGCCCAGATACTTAAAATAGTTGACGATCTCCATAGCCTGACCGTTCAGCTTCACCTCACACTCTGTGACTTCACCCCTTTCGAAGACCATAACCTTGCTCTTCCCCGTATTTACCTTCAAATTCCGTTTTTTGCACACTGTTCCAAACTCATTTACCAGACCCTGCAACTCCCATTAATTATCACTCATCAGAACTGTATCATCTGCAAACAGCAGTATAGGTAGCTTCCACTCAATTCCCTCCCTTTTCAGCGATACACCAACATCCACTGCTCTTGATAGTATTTCTTTCATAACTCCATCCACTTACACTTTGAAATGTAATGATTTCAAATGATCTTGACATAATTACACTTGAAACAAAGTTGGTGTACATTTTGTATAGTTGAATATTTGAAACTGTAAAAGTTGAAACAATTAGCTTTAAAGTTCAATATTAAAAATAATAAATTGAAAAAAAAATGAATAATTTAAAAAAAAAAAAAATATATAATTTTTTTTTTATATTTGGTTAATACCCATGACGAACGAAAAAGAATAAAAATCAACCATAAGCCCATAAGCCCATAAGCCCATAAGCCCATAAGCCCATAAGCCCATAAGCCCATAAGCCCATAAGCCCATAAGCCCATAAGCCCATAAGCCCATAAGCCCATAAGCCCATAAGCCCATAAGCCCATAAGCCCATAAGCCCATAACGCCATAAGCCCATAAGCCCATAAGCCCATAAGCCCATAAGCCCATAAGCCCATAAGCCCATAAGCCCATAAGCCCATAAGCCCATAAGCCCATAAGCCCATAAGCCCATAAGCCCATAAGCCCATAAGCCCATAAGCCCATAAGCCCATAAGCCCATAAGCCCATAAGCCCATAAGCCCATAAGCCCATAAGCCCATAAGCCCATATAAGCCCATATAAGCCCATATAAGCCCATATAAGCCCATATAAGCCCATATAAGCCCATATAAGCCCATATAAGCCCATATAAGCCCATATAAGCCCATATAAGCCCATATAAGCCCATATAAGCCCATATAAGCCCATAGATAAGCCCATATAAGCCCATATAAGCCCATATAAGCCCATATAAGCCATATAAGCCCATATAAGCCCATATAAGCCCATATAAGCCCATATAAGCCCATATAAGCCCATATAAGCCCATATAAGCCCATATAAGCCCATATAAGCCCATATAAGCCCATATAAGCCCATATAAGCCCATATAAGCCCATATAAGCCCATATAAGCCCATATAAGCCCATATAAGCCCATATAAGCCCATATAAGCCCATATAAGCCCATATAAGCCCATATAAGCCCATAAGAGCCCATAAGAGCCCATAAGAGCCCATATAAGCCCATAGCCCCCATAAGCCCATATAAGCCCATATAAGCCCATATAAGCCCATATAAGCCCATATAAGCCCATATAAGCCCATATAAGCCCATATAAGCCCATATAAGCCCATATAAGCCCATATAAGCCCATAAGAGCCCATATAAGCCCTAAGCCCATAAGCCCATAAGCCCATAAGCCCATAAGCCCATAAGCCCATAAGCCCATAAGCCCATAAGCCCATAAGCCCATAAGCCATAAGAGCCATAAGCCCATAAGCCCATAAGCCCATAAGCCCATAGCCCATAAGCCATAAGCCATAAGCCCATAAGCCCATAAGCCCATAAGCCCATAAGCCCATAAGCCCTTATAAGCCCATAAGCCCATAAGCCCATAAGCCCATAAGCCATAAGCCCATAAGCCCCATAAGCCCATAAGCCCATAAGCCCATAAGCCATAAGCCATAAGCCCATAAGCCCATAAGCCCATAAGCCCATAAGCCATAAAGCCCTAAGCCCATAAGCCCATAAGCCCATAAGCCCATAAGCCCCATAAAGCCCATAAGCCCATAAGCCCATAAGCCATAAATAAGCCATAAGCCCAAGCCCTAAGCCCATAAGCCCATAAGCCATAAGCCCATAAGCCCATAAGCCCATAAGCCCATAAGAAGCCCATAAGCCCATAAGCCCATAAGCCCATAAGCCCATAAGCCCATAAGCCCATAAGCCCATAAGCCCATAAGCCCATAAGCCCATAAGCCCAAGCCCATAAGCCCATAAGCCCATAAGCCATAAGCCCAAGCCCATAAGCCCATAAGCCATAAGCCCATAAGCCCATAAGCCCTCAGCCCATAAGCCCATAAGCCATAAGCCCATAAGCCCTTGCCCATAAGCCCATAAGCCCCATAAGCCCATAAGCCCCATAAGCCCATAAAGCCCATAAGCCCATAAGCCATAAGCCCATAAGCCCATAAGCCCATAAGCCCATAAGCCCATAAGCCCATAAGCCCTTAGCCCATAAGCCCATAAGCCCATAAGCCCATAAGCCCCTTATATAAGCCCATAAGCCCATAAGCCCATAAGCCCATAAATAAGCCCATAAGCCCATAAGCCCATAAGCCCATAAGAAGCCCATATATAAATAAGCCCATAAATACCCTATAAGCCCATAAGCCCATAAGCCCATAAGCCCATAAGCCATAAGCCATAATAAGCCATAAGCCCATAAGCCCATAAGCCCATAAGCCCATACCCCATAACCATAAGCCCATAAGCCCCATAAGCCATAAGCCCATAAGCCCATAAGCCATAAGCCCATAAGCCCATAAGCCCATAAGCCCATAAGCCCATAAGCATAAGCCCA
This sequence comes from Paralithodes platypus, assembly GCA_032716605.1. NCBI lineage: Eukaryota > Metazoa > Arthropoda > Malacostraca > Decapoda > Lithodidae > Paralithodes > Paralithodes platypus. Next base: position 35,427,829 of record CM064541.1, on the reverse strand, counting down.
TACATAAGCCATAAGCCCATAAGCCCATAAGCCATAAGCCCATTAAGCCCATAAGCCATAAGCCCATAAGCCCATAAGCCCATAAGCCCATAGCCCATAAGCCCATAAGCCATAAGCCCATAAGCCCTATAAGCCCATAAGCCCATAAGCCCATAAGCCCATAAGCCCATAAGCCCATAAGCCCATAAGCCCATAAGCCCATAAGCCCATAAGCCCATAAGCCCATAAGCCCATAAGCCCATATAAGCCCATATAAGCCCATATAAGCCCATATAAGCCCATATAAGCCCATATAAGCCCATAAGAGCCCATAAGAGCCCATAAGAGCCCATATAAGCCCATAAGAGCCCATAAGAGCCCATAAGAGCCCATAAGAGCCCATAAGAGCCCATAAGAGCCCATATAAGCCCATATAAGCCCATATAAGCCCATATAAGCCCTTATAAATTGCCCTTATAAATTGCCCTTATAAATTGCCCTTATAAATTGCCCTTATAAATTGCCCTTATAAATTGCCCTTATAAATTGCCCTTATAAATTGCCCTTATAAATTGCCCTTATAAATTGCCCTTATAAATTGCCCTTATAAATTGCCCTTATAAATTGCCCTTATAATGCCCTTATAAATTGCCTTATAAATTGCCCTTATAATGCCCTTAAATTGCCCTTATAAATTGCCCTTATAAATTGCCCTTATAATTGCCCTTATAAATTGCCCTTATAAATTGCCCTTATAAATTGCCCTTATAATTGCCCTTATAAATTGCCTTATAAATGCCCTTATAAATTGCCCTTATAATTGCCCTTATAAATTGCCCTTATAAATTGCCCTTATAAATTGCCCTTATAAATTGCCCTTATAAATTGCCCTTATAAATTGCCCTTATAAATTGCCCTTATAAATTGCCCTTATAAATTGCCCTTATAAATTGCCCTTATAAATTGCCCTTATCCCAAAAACATCCTTTTACCCAGATTCCAACAATCTTAACATCCTTTTACCCAGATTCCAACAATCTTAACATCCTTTTACCCAGATTCCAACAATCTTACATCCTTTTACCCAGATTCCAACAATCTTAACATCCTTTACCCAGATTCCAACAATCTTAACATCCTTTTACCCAGATTCCAACAATCTTAACATCCTTTTACCCAGATTCCAACAATCTTAACATCCTTTTACCCAGATTCCAACAATCTTAACATCCTTTTACCAGATTCCAACAATCTTAACATCCTTTTACCCAGATTCCAACAATCTTAACATCCTTTTACCCAGATTCCAACAATCTTAACATCCTTTTACCCAGATTCCAACAATCTTGGGATTGGTTTTTTTTTAGGTTAGCTTAGTTTCATTTATATATAGGTCAAAATAACACATTTCTCAATTATATCCTTTATTAATAAATTCATACATCCTGAAATATAAATGGGAAGGGAGAGGGGGGTCAAACAAACAAGGGGGGAGCAAATGAGGGGGAGGGAGATAAAAATACAGGGGGGGGGAAATGAGAGAAAGATAAGGGAGGGAGAAAAATACGGGGGGGGGGGGGCAAAGAAATGAGGGAGAAAATACAGGGGGGGAGGAGAGGGCAAAGAAAGAAGGGGGGAGCACATGAGGGGGAGGAAGAGAGGGGCAAAGGGGGGGGGGGCAAAGAAAGAAGGGGGGGAGCAAATGAGGGGAGGGCAAAGAAAGAAGGGGGGAGCATATGAGGGGGAGGGCAAAGAAAGAAGGGGGGGGAGCATATGAGGGGGAGGGCAAAGAAAGAAGGGGGGGAGCATATGAGGGGGAGGGCAAAGAAAGAAGGGGGGAGCAATGAGGAGGGAAGAGAAATAGGGGGGGGGGAAAGAAAGAAAAAGGGGGAGGGCAAAGAAAGAAGGGGGGGAGGGGAGGAAGAGGGAGGGCAAAGAATGAGAGGGGGGGGGGGGGGAGCAAATGAGGGAGAGAAAAATACAGGAGGGAGGGCAAAGGGGGAGGGAGAAAAATACAGGGGGGGGGGGGAGGGCAAAGAAAGAAGGGGGAGCAAATGAGGGGGAGGAAAAATGGGGGGAGGGCAAAGAAGAAATGAGAAAAATACAGGGGGGGGGGGGGGGGGAGCAAATGAGGGAGAGAAGAAACAGGGAGGGAGGGCAAAGGGGGGAGGGAGAGAAATACAGGAGGGGGGGGGGGGGAGGGCAAAGGAAGAAGGGGGAACAAATAAAAGGAGAAAATACAGGGAGAGGAAGAGGAGGCAAAAATGGGAAAATACAGGGGAGGGAGAGCAAATGAGAGAGAGAAAATACAAGGAGGGGGAGCAAATGAGAGAAAAATACAGGGTGGGGGGGAGGGAGGGCAAATGAGAGATAACGGGGAGGGGGGAAGAGCTCGAGATAGAGGGAGCAAATGAGGGAGAGAAAATACAAGGAGGGGGAGCAAATGAGGGAGAGAAAAATACAGGGTGGGGGGGAGGGAGGGCAAATGAGAGATAAAGGGGAGGGGGGGAAAGAGCTGGAGATAGAGGGGGGAGCAAATGAGAGAGCAAAATACAGAGGGGGGGGGGGGGGGGAGGGCAAATGAGGGAGATAAAGATAAAGGGGAAAGAGCGAGAGATAGAGGGGGGAGCAAATGAGAGAGCAAAATACAGGGGGGGAGAGGGAGACGAAGAGAGAAGGGGAAGGGAGAGATAAATAAAGGGGAGGGGGACACCAAGAGAGAGAGGGAGGAGAGAAGAGCGGTGGGGAGCAAATGAGGGAAGAGAGAAGAGGAGAGGGGGCAGGGGGGAAGAGAGAAGAGCAGATGAGGGAGCAGAGAGACCTGAAGGAGAGAAGGGAGAAAGAGAAGACCTGAAGAGGGAGGAGAGAAGGGAGAAAGAGAAGAGGCGAGAGATTACATGGTGGAGAGAAGGGAGAGCAGAAGAGAGATTTTAGAGGGACGAGAGAAGGGAGAGCATTAGAGGGGAGGAGAACAGAAGGGACAGCAGATGAGGGAGGAGAGAAGGGAAAAGGACAAAGAAGGGAGAGCAGATGAGGGAGGAGAGAGAGAGAAGGGAGAACAGAAACCAGATGGAGAAGAGGAGGGGGGAGGAGTACAAAGGAGAATAGAGCAGATGAGATTAGAGGGTGGAGAAGGGGGGGGGGAAGCAAATGAGGGAAGAGTGAGAAGGGAGAGCAGAAACCAGAAGAGGGAGAGCAAGTGGGGGAGACGGAGAAGAGAAGGCAGAGCAGAGCAGGGAGGAGAGACCAGAAGAGGGGAGAGTGAGAAAGTAATGAAGGATGTTAGGCATGTCATTATATAGTAAACAAAAATAGAATAGTGTAAGGGGGGGGGGGGGGGGCTATCTAATTATTGAATGACGCCACTATAATATTGGCCCCTAACCTATATGGTGCTTATCAAACAATATGTACATATTTTAATACACATGCAAATGGAAACCGTATACATATTAATATTCAATAATAACTACATTACTTCTATTACTATAAACACTACTACTATCTATCTATTGCCTCACGCCGTCATCCACGAAGGGGTACCCACTACTAATAAAGATAACACTATATAATACAAAACAATCAATTTAATCACTCGAACTCTATATAATACAATAAACAATCTAATTAAAACAAGCAATACAATCACACATTAATACTGTATCTATCGAATAACACTAGGAATCTATCAACTTAATGCCATAATTATTAATCTAATTTTAATATCTATCACAAACAATAATTACAAACAACTAATATCTAATAGTCTCGAGTCGGCCACCCCAAGCTAAGGGTTAAGTGCCTCAGTATAATACATAGGCCTACATAAATACAGTCTCGAGTTGTGCATCTTTCTGATTCATCAAACTGCACATACCATAACATAACATTTATGTACTAGGTCAAAATTAGTAACACTATTTCATTCCGTTCGGGATAGCTACACACATTTAAAGCCACGATTTGTGACATTGAGTGTACTGCATATAGAAATAATTAAAATAAACATATGTCTCGATTCGGCCACCCCCCCCCACCCGCTATGGGGTATATGCATGAGTACATAATGTAATAACAATCTCTCGAGTCGGCCACCCCAAGCTAAGGGTTATGTGCCTCACTATAATACATAGGCCTACATAAATACAGTCTCGAGTTGTCCATCTTTCAAAATCATCAAACTCCACATATGATCACTCAAAATGTAGCTTCTAAGTCAAATACACTCAACATTTATATACTAAGACAATTTCATTCCCTTCGAAATACCTAAAAATACATTTAAAGCCACGATTTGTGACATTGAGTGTACTGCATGTAAAACTAATTAAAATAAACACTCAATTCAGCCACCCCACCAGCTATGGGGTATGTGCCTCAGTATATACATAGCCTACACACCTATAACACAATCAACATAATGTAATAATAGGTATTTAATACAATTAATTTATTTGTTTCATATTTATACCTTCATACTTAACTTACATATCTATCTATCTAAACATAATTACAAACTATATTTATATTGTCCTTGTCCCACTTTTGGTTTGTTTAGTTTGCAAGTTTTACATTTGCATTCATAATCAAGCAAAAACAATATTAACAATCTAAATTACCTATTTAAATTGAACACTTCAAACAGATCTATCTTATTATTGCCATAAGCCAGCCCCTGAGTGGGTGGCCACGAATGACCCGCCTCCATATGCTGAAGCAACTCCCTCAATTATCTAGCATGTAGAGATGCACTTTTTAACACCATATACTCCCTTCATTTAACAGGGCTAGGGCGTGCCCTTGTAAGAGGGACTTTTACATTATACTGTACTGGAAGTTTAATAACTAATTTAACACAACACTTATCGATACAGAATGCAAAATGATAAAACTACGCTGTCTGCATCAACTTCTTGCCAACTTTTCATCATTATCTACATATTTCACTACAACAACAAATATTTCTCCTAATCGACCAGCCACACAAACGGCTGACGGACCGCGAAAGTGCTCCCGCAACTTTAAGTCTTCTTTCTGTTCAGGCTCTGTCTAGTGTCGGCCACCCACAGCAAAGGGCTATTTGCCTAAGATATACATACACATACATACAACACTATATACTTGTCTATTGTTGGCCACCCCCAGCAAGAGGGTATTTGCCTGAGATATACATACACATACATACAAAACTATATACTTGTCTAGTGTCGGCCACCCCCAGCAAAGGGCTATTTGCCTAACATATACATACACATACACATACACACATACAAAACTATATACTGTAATATGAAAATATGGCATTTAGCATCACCTGGCATAAATAACACAATAGCTTCCTATCGTTCAATCAATTATATCAAATCTAAAATGAAAAACCAACACCTTCCATTGTAAAACTTAACAAATAAACAAACCAACAGTGGGACAAACACAATATAAACTACAAATAACTAACCCAGTATCACACAAGAGCAGTCAACATTCGATACTTAACATTATTCTGCCAACATTTTCCACGGGCATCCAAAACAAAACTGACCAAACATGATTTTAACTGACAAATATTTCTAATGTTGACCTCATATGCTGCCAGACCAGTGTTAACCCTTTCAGTACCAGCGACGTATGTTACCTTTTACTATTTGACACACTTGTGTGCAGCTTAGGAAGGATATGTCCTAGGTAAAACGATTGGTCGAGTCATTCGAAACCTGGTAATTGCTAGAGATCCTTCCTAATCTGAATACAAGCGTCCAATAGTCCTAATAATATTAACAAAAGGACGTCAACGGTACTGTACGGGTTAATGATAAATACCCAGGGAAAAACCGCTCGTGTCATACCACCTTTACACTAGTCATACCTCCCACATAATTATACAGTAGTAAACACATTGCCCGGGCTGGCATACTCGAGACAGACTCAACCGAAACTACATTTATAGTTCCAATTCTTAGGGTCCTTCACTACTTTACCATTCCCTCCCCCCTTTCTCTGGTGAACTTTATCACGAGTCATACTAATCCTAACATATATTGAATACTAATACTCATCCAAAACAATTAAGTCTATTTCAAACTTCAATTAAATACTAAAATTAATACTTATACTATTCCTTACTCATCAAAAACAATTAATGCTACTTCAAACTTTAATTAAATACTAAAATTGATAGTTATACTATTCCTAACTTTCAATATACTTTACAGTAGTTATAATAAGCCTATCTTTACATAAAAATACTAAAAACCCAGCAATTATACTAGTCACCTATCAAGTTATGGCTGTCTCGAGTCACCCACCCACAATAACTCACACAGATAATCAACACATACAAACAAATCACAAATATATCATCAGTTTCATTTTAACTGATAGAGTGGTGGCAAATTGAACCCTTTAAGGGGGGATGGCCTGGTTTTCTGCTCACCCTTCTTCCTCAAGCTTACCCCCAATACTTTTAACATGTTTACATGTTTGCCCCATTAGTTACTCGATTTTCAGACCTTTCGCAGCATTTATTAGCCAATATTTAGACCTTTTGTGCTATTTAGGTGCCAATTTTTTCCCCGTCGAACGATAGTGAGCCTGTAATGTTACAACAACCGACCTTTGGCCGGGACATTTTTCTACCAAAAAATGTACAAATTTATCTAAAAGGCGGATCTGATGTTTTTTTTTTTAAAGTTTGATGGACCTCTAGGCAGGAAACTACAACAAATATTAAATACATGCAAACATCGAAACCATTAACCATCCACCCTTAATTGCCTTGTCTTTATATTATGTCGTCCTTGCAAGTTTTACATTATACTCTACTGCAATTTTAATAACTCATTTCACAGCACACTCATCGATACCCAATGCAAAATGATCAAACTACACTGTCTGCATCAACTTCTTGCAAACTTTTCATTATCTACACATTTCACTACAACAAAAACTACTTCTCCTAATCGACCAGCCGCAGAAACAGCTGAGGGACCGCGAAAGTGGTCCCGGAACTTTAAGTCTTCTTTCTGTTCAGGCTCTGTCTAGTGTCGGCCACCCACAGCAAAGGGTTATTTGCCTAAGATATACATACACATACAAAGCTATATAAAGTACTTGTCTAGTGTCGGCCATCCCCACCGAAGGAGTATTTGCCTAAGATATACATACACACACATACATACAAAGCTATATAAAGTACTTGTCTAGTGTCGGCCATCCCCACCGAAGGGGTATTTGCCTGAGATATACATACACATACAGTACATACACACATACATACAAAGCTATATAAAGTACTTGTCTAGTGTCGGCCACCCCCCCTAAAGGGGTATTTGCCTGAGATATACATACATACACACACATACAAAGCTATATAAAGTACTTGTCTAGTGTCAGCCACCCCCACCAAAGGGGTATTTGCCTGAGATATACATACATACATACAAAGCTATATAAAGTACTTGTCTAGAGTGTCGGCCACCCCCCTAAAGGAGTATTTGCCTAAGATATACATACACATACATACAAAGCTATACACAGTACTGTATCATGAAAATATGATTTTTATCATCAGCTGCAATAAATAAGACAATAGCTTCAATCAATTATATCAAATTACAAATGAAAAAGCAACAACTTAAAATGTCAAACTTCCAAACTAAACAAACAAAAACTGGGACAAACACAATATAAAGCCAAAATCACACAAGAGCATTATTACCCAACATTCGATACTTAACATTTGTCTGGCAACATTTCTGGAATATTTTCAACGAGCATCGGAAACTACAGTACACTGACGAAACATTAATTTAAGTGACAAATATTTGTAATGTTGACCTCATAATTATGCTGCCAGACCAGTGTTAACCCTTTCAGTACCAGCGACGTATATTACCTTTTACTATTTACACACTTGTGCTTAGGAAGGATATGTGCTAGGTAAAATCCTTGGTTGAGTCATTCGAAGTCTGATAATTGCTACAGATCCTTCCTAATCTGAATACAAGCGTCCAATAGTCCTCATAAGATTAACAAAAGGACGTCAACGGTACTGTACGGGTTAATGATAAATATCCAGGGAAAAACTGCTCATGTCATACCACCTTTACACTCGTCATACCTTCCACATAATATGCAGTATAGTAAACTCCCTTTTATCCAAAATTCATAACTCTTTGGACATTTTGGATAACCTATTTTTTTGGATAAATGACTCCCTCTATATAAATGGTCAACTATACGGTTTTCAATGCATCAAACAATTTCTAGGCTCTCTAACCTTCAAATTATCATCTTATTCAAGCTATGTCCACTTCAGAGCCAATAAATTGAGGCAATTAAGGACCCACCGTTTGGCCAAGCCAAACTTAGAATATACTAAAATCAATCCAAAGATCATAAAAATACTCAAACCAAAAAATAACTTAAGGTAAACTTCAACCACACAAAACAGGCAAACAAAAACACAAAGCTAATAAATTCCATCACAAAACTAAACCATAAAATCCAACCAAACACTAAAAAATGCTAAACTATAAGCCAAAACTATAACAAATGCTAAACTCAAAGCCAAAACTATAACAAATGCTAAACTCAAAGCCAAAACTATAGAACAGTAGTCAATGCTAAGGCAAAACTATACAAAACGGTAAATGCCAAGCCAAAACAAGACAAATAAACATATATTGGTCAAATCCAACACAACACTATAAAGTGGTCAAATACAACCAAACATTATTTAATAGTCAAATCCATCCCAACACTAGCAAACTGGAAACCCAAAGCCAAAACTATAGAAAATCCAAACGCCAAGCAACAACTATCTATACAAAACTGCAAACGCCAACCCAAAACTATAGAAAATCCAAACGCCAAGCAACAACTGCAAACGCCAACCCAAAACTATAGAAAACTGAAAAACACCAACCAACAACTGTAGAAAATGGTAAACGCAAGGCAAATAATACAACGGTAAATTCTAACCCCCCATTATAAAGAAAACTCCAACCAAAACACTAAAACTCCAACCAAAACACTAAAACACTTAAACTCCAACCAAAACACTAAAACACTTAAACTCCAACCAAAACACTAAAACACTTAAACTCCAACCCAAGACTCAAAATAAACTACAACCCAAAGCTACCCTATACAAACAAAACATATCAACCTATGACTAGAAAACGCCAAACACAAGCACAAACACATTACAAACTAGTAAACGCAACCCCAAAAGTATAGAAACATGAATGACAACAAATAATACAATAAAGTCAACGCCGAGCCAAAACTATACAACTAAACTACAACGCATTATAAACAAGAAACTCCAAACAAACATTACAACAAAATGTACCGTATACTCCAACCCAACCAAAAACAAACATTCAACCCAATATTAGGCTGCAATTCGTGACAAACCCACAATGTTCATGGCTACCCCTTCACGGGAAGTACAGCGTCCAGTACAAAATTAATTAATAAATCCATCAATAAAATCGTCCCAAAAGTGAATAATATAAATACACAAACACTAAAGTGGGCCATGTGCCAGAGTATATAAATAGATACATGTTGTTCTTACTATATGTACAGGGCGGGTGCCCAACCCCGAAAGGGGTTGAAATAGGGGAGCTATCCCTCCGCCAAAGGCGGCTTTCTAGGGCCTTTCCTAGCTGATGCTGAGAGGATTGGGTTCTAGTCATGTGGTGATGGGCTGGTCTATCAGAGTGAGAACTGAGTGATCTCTGCCATACCCATAGCTTACTCTGACTGTTCCTTTTTCTTATATATTTTCTAGATCTCAAGTGACGGCGTCTCTTCCGTGGATTGACCTCCCAATCTACCAAGATTGGAAGCCAAAGCGTCACATTTTTCCTTTGTCCCTCAACTTTTTCTTCATAATTGCTGAGGGGCACAGGGCCCTGGGTGGGGCTTTGGTTTCCCGGGCGTTTCTGCACCCTCCTCGGCTCCCCGCCATGGAGTGGCTTCGGTCACCCAGGCTTTATTGTGGTAGGCAGGGAGGGTTCTGTGGGGACGCTCAGTTATGGCCTTGGCCTTGCTCGGGGCCTTGGGGCTGTTCGGCCAGGCAGCTTGGGGAACAACAACAACAACAACTATATGTACAGTCTGTATATTCATAATTACCTACATATTTCACTACAACAACAAATATTTCTCCTACTCGACGAGCCAGAGAAACGGGTGAGGGAGCGCAAAAGTGGTCCCGGAACTTTGGGTGTTCTTTCTGTTCAGGCTCTGTCTAGTGTCGGCCACCCCCCCCCCAGCAAAGGGGTATTTGCCTGAGATATACATACAAAACTATATACTGTATGATGAAAATATGAAATGGTCCCGGAACTTTGGGTGTTGTTTCTGTTCAGGCTCTGTCTAGTGTCGGCCACCCCCCACCAAAGGGGTATTTGCCTGAGATCCAAGGAGTAATAATATTCCTAACTTCCCAATTCAACACTACAAATAATTGATATTAAAATGTAAAACTTGCAAACTAAACAAACCAAAATTGGGACAAGGACAATATAAAGTCAAATTAAATTATCAAAATCGCTGTGTGGAAAGAACGCTTACTAAAATGATAATTATTAAATAAAAGAACACAATCATGAACATGAACATGACTGTACAAGACTATACTGAGTCCAAAATTATCCAGGACTAATTTTCTGTAGCCTTGGATATTTTTCATTTTCAATAATTCATTTGCTTTCATTTTCTGCTTTTCTATGTCTATTATTGATCATCCTCGTGCTTTCAATATATAATTTTCTGTAGGGATTCTCCAATATTGTAGACTGGTAGCTTATTCCTTCCTCCTCGTCTTGTGGTAACTTGCGGAGAGCGTACGAGAAGCGGTGAGCAGCCTCCTTCAGCCGATCCTTACGGCACAGTGCCTCCCCTTCCTCCTGGAGTATGTTCAGCACCATCACCCTGGAGGGATTGAACATTTATTATATATAGGAAAAGTGGGGATTGAGCCTGAGTATATAGATAGATAGATATAGATTAAAATGTAAAACTTGCAAACTAAACAAACCAACTTGGACAAAGACAATACAGTATAAATGAACTAAAAGGTTATGGTTAAAATTATAACAAACTCGGTACAATTAAAGACTATTGAAACACAACACACTAAACAAAATCTAGATAGATGTAGAAAACGAACTAAAAGGTTACAGTTCAAATTATAACTAACTCATTACAATTAAAAACTATTGAAACAACAACACACTAAACAAAATCTATGTGGAAAAATGCTTATAAATTTATCAGAAATTAAACTGTGAAAATAACAAACAATCTAAGTTAAGTTTACCCTGTATTGCCTTCATAACACCATGCTCCAAAGGGCAATGCGACGGAGTACGCCAAAGCTACGCAATGCTTCAGCGTATGACCCTCAACTTTACTTTTAGAAGGACTTCTAGAAATATAAGGGGTACTGAATAAATGATCTTAATTGACCCTCTGATTATCACAATTATTTCCTAAACTGTATTTATAATGTAAAACTTGCAAAATAAACAAACCAAAACACACAAACGAACACAGTAAAAAGACAATACAACTAATGAAAATGGCTAGGCCTATGTGGAAACAATGATACACCACCGGTATTATTGTGTCTTCATAGTGTAATGCGTAAGTGCGCCGAATTTAGATGCGAGTATCCTAGGTTCGAGTCCTTGGAGTGCCGCATGTATTTGTTGATTTCATTAATTGAATTTAGAGCCTAGAGGTGAAGTTGGTTGGTGGAAAAAACATAATGTTACCCCAAATATAATACAAAATAAATTGAATGCCGGTACTGTATAGGCTAACAAAATTAGTCCCTGATGAAGGACACTTTTCCAAAGATGAATACAACTATTCTTCCTAAACTGAATAAAATCTCTTAGTGTTCTATCTATATACTCTATAGAGATACAACACTAGGAGATTTGATTAAGTTTAGGAGACTTTTAGGTATAAACAGTATTAGCGAGGTGATGCGTACAAGTAGACTGGGATGGTATGGACATGTGGAGAGAATGGATGAACAAAATTGGGTGAAAACATGCAGGTCTGTGATTGTGGAGGGAGCTGCACCGAGGGGTGGACCGAGGAAGACCTGGGATCGGACTGTACGTGCCGATCTCAAATTCAAAAACTTGACAAGTGAAGCAGCCCTTAACAGGGTTGCCCGTAACGTCGCCATTAGGACAAGAGACTGAAACTGCACGTACGTGTGGAGCACTCAGTCTTAACATTTTATGTATGTATGTATCCCATAATTCTGAAGCTCTGTCTTAAGTCGACCACCCCCATCTAAAAACAATTATAAATAAGTAAAAAAATAACATAAAATGGGGAATGTGCCTTAGATATAGATAGATAATTCTGGGAGGGTTAGAGTTACTGACAGATAATTGTACTCAACTTAAGAACAACCTATAGAAATCAAAGGGACACAAAACTATTGCAATGAATCTATTAACTCCCACAGGTTATCCTTGAACTTAATCAAACTGGCTAATGATAGCCACAATAAAGTTAATATAACTACACACCAGTATCTTTATTAATCCTCTGCTTCCCACAAACTTTCTAACCTCAATTATAATGTAAAACTTGCAAAATAAACAAACCAATAAAGAGATGGACACAATATAGACTAAACACCTTATCAAAATCATTATGTGGAAATAACACTTCAGCAATTAAATTGTAAAACTTGCAAAACAAACAAACCAAAACTGGGACAAAGACAATATAAAGGCAAAAGAACTAATCAAAATCGCTATATGGAAACAACGCTTTAGCAACATAAAGTTATGAAATAAAACAACACAATCAACCACATACAGCGCACATCACTACAACGCGACATACTCAAACACTCCCCAGCACCCCACACACAAGATATCACACAACACACAAGATATCACACAACACACAAGATATCACACTGGAAACAAAGTGAAGAGCACGATACAAGAATATACCTAGAGAAACTAAAGCTGGCAGGAAACAATATAAATACTGGAAACAAAGTGAAGAGCACGATACAAGAATATACCTAGAGAAACTAAAGATGCGAGGAAACAATATAAATACTGGAAACAAAGTGAAGAGCTCGATACAAGAATATACCTAGAGAAACTAAAGATGCGAGGAAACAATACAAATACTGGAAACAAAGTGAAGAGCACGATACAAGAATATACCTAGAGAAACTAAAGATGCCAGGAAACAATATAAATACTGGAAACAAAGTTAAGAGCACGATACAAGAATATACCTAGAGAAACTAAAGATGCCAGGAAACAATATAAATACTGGAAACAAAGTGAAGAGCACGATACAAGAATATACCTAGAGAAACTAAAGATGCCAGGAAACAATATAAATACTTGAAACAAAGTGAAGAGCACGATACAAGAATAAACCTAGAGAAACTAAAGATGCCAGGAAACAATATAAATACTGGAAACAAAGTGAAGAGCACGATACAAGAATATACCTAGAGAAACTAAAGATGCCAGGAAACAATATAAATACTGGAAACAAAGTGAAGAGCACGATACAAGAATATACCTAGAGAAACTAAAGATGCCAGGAAACAATATAAATACTGGAAACAAAGTGAAGAGCACGATACAAGAATATACCTAGAGAAACTAAAGATGCCAGGAAACAATATAAATACTGGAAACAAAGTGAAGAGCACGATACAAGAATATACCTAGAGAAACTAAAGATGCGAGGAAACAATATAAATACTGGAAACAAAGTGAAGAGCACGATACAAGAATATACCTAGAGAAACTAAAGATGCCAGGAAACAATATAAATACTGGAAACAAAGTGAAGAGCACGATACAAGAATATACCTAGAGAAACTAAAGATGCGAGGAAACAATATAAATACCTGTACTGGAAACAAAGTGAAGAGCACGATACAAGAATATACCTAGAGAAACTAAAGATGCCAGGAAACAATATAAATACTGGAAACAAAGTGAAGAGCACGATACAAGAATATACCTAGAGAAAGTAAAGATGCCAGGAAACAATATAAATACTGGAAACAAAGTGAAGAGCACGATACAAGAATATACCTAGAGAAAGTAAAGATGCCAGGAAACAATATAAATACTTGAAACAAAGTGAAGAGCACGACACAAGAATATACCTAGAGAAACTAAAGATGCGAGGAAACAAAGTGAAGAGCACGATACAAGAATATACCTAGAGAAACTAAAGATGCGAGAAAACAATATAAATACTGGAAACAAAGCGAAGAGCTCGATACAAGAATATACCTAGAGAAACTAAAGATGCGAGGAAACAAAGTGAAGAGCACGATACAAGAATATACCTACAGAAACTAAAGATGCCAGGAAACAATATAAATACTGGAAACAAAGTGAAGAGCACGATACAAGAATATACCTAGAGAAACTAAAGATGCGAGGAAACAATATAAATACTGGAAACAAAGTGAAGAGCTCGATACAAGAATATACCTAGAGAAACTAAAGATGCGAGGAAACAATATAAATACTGGAAACAAAGTGAAGAGCACGATACAAGAATATACCTAGAGAAACTAAAGATGCGAGGAAACAATATAAATACTTGAAACAAAGTGAAGAGCACGATACAAGAATATACCTAGAGAAACTAAAGATGCGAGGAAACAATATAAATACTTGAAACAAAGTGAAGAGCACGATACAAGAATATACCTAGAGAAACTAAAGATGCCAGGAAACAATATAAATACTGGAAACAAAGTGAAGAGCACGATACAAGAATATACCTAGAGAAACCAAAGATGCCAGGAAACAATATAAATACTGGAAACAAAGTGAAGAGCACGATACAAGAATATACCTAGAGAAACTAAAGATGCGAGGAAACAATATAAATACTTGAAACAAAGTGAAGAGCACAATACAAGAATATACCTAGAGAAACTAAAGATGCGAGGACACAATATAAATACTGGAAACAAAGTGAAGAGCACAATACAAGAATATACCTAGAGAAACTAAAGATGCGAGGACACAATATAAATACTGGAAACAAAGTGAAGAGCACGATACAAGAATATACCTAGAGAAACTAAAGATGCGAGGAAACAATATAAATACTGGAAACAAAGTGAAGAGCACGATACAAGAATATACCTAGAGAAACTAAAGATGCCAGGAAACAATATAAATACTGGAAACAAAGTGAAGAGCACGATACAAGAATATACCTAGAGAAACTAAAGATGCCAGGAAACAATAAATACTGGAAACAAAGTGAAGAGCACGATACAAGAATATACCTAGAGAAACTAAAGATGCCAGGAAACAAAGTGAAGAGCACGATACAAGAATATACCTAGAGAAACTAAAGATGCCAGGAAACAATATAGATACTTGAAACAAAGTGAAGAGCATGATACAAGAATATACCTAGAGAAACTAAAGATGCGAGGAAACAATATAAATACCTGTACTGGAAACAAAGTGAAGAGCACGATACAAGAATATACCTAGAGAAACTAAAGATGCGAGGAAACAATATAAATACTGGAAACAAAGTGAAGAGCACGATACAAGAATATACCTAGAAAAACTAAAGATGCCAGGAAACAATATAAATACTGGAAACAAAGTGAAGAGCACGATACAAGAATATACCTAGAGAAACTAAAGATGCGAGGAAACAATATAATACTGGAAACAAAGTGAAGAGCACGATACAAGAATATACCTAGAGAAACTAAAGATGCGAGGAAACAATATAAATACTGGAAACAAAGTGAAGAGCACGATACAAGAATATACCTAGAGAAACTAAAGATGCGAGGAAACAATATAAATACTGGAAACAAAGTGAAGAGCACGATACAAGAATATACCTAGAGAAACTAAAGATGCCAGGAAACAATATAAATACTGGAAACAAAGTGAAGAGCACGATACAAGAATATACCTAGAGAAACTAAAGATGCGAGGAAACAATATAAATACTGGAAACAAAGTGAAGAGCACGATACAAGAATATACCTAGAGAAACTAAAGATGTCAGGAAACAATATAAATACTTGAAACAAAGTGAAGAGCACGATACAAGAATATACCTAGAGAAACTAAAGATGCGAGGAAACAAAGTGAAGAGCACGATACAAGAATATACCTAGAGAAACTAAAGATGCGAGGAAACAATATAAATACTGGAAACAAAGTGAAGAGCTCGATACAAGCATATACCTAGAGAAACTAAAGATGCGAGGAAACAATATAAATACTGGAAACAAAGTGAAGAGCACGATACAAGAATATACCTAGAGAAACTAAAGATGCGAGGAAACAATATAAATACTTGAAACAAAGTGAAGAGCACGATACAAGAATATACCTAGAGAAACTAAAGATGCGAGGAAACAATATAAATACTGGAAACAAAGTGAAGAGCACAATACAAGAATATACCTAGAGAAACTACAGATGCGAGGACACAATATAAACACTGGAAACAAAGTGAAGAGCACGATACAAGAATATACCTAGAGAAACTAAAGATGCGAGGAAACAATATAAATACTTGAAACAAAGTGAAGAGCACGATACAAGAATATACCTAGAGAAACTAAAGATGCCAGGAAACAATATAAATACTGGAAACAAAGTGAAGAGCACGATACAAGAATATACCTAGAGAAACTAAAGATGCCAGGAAACAATATAAATACTGGAAACAAAGTGAAGAGCACGATACAAGAATATACCTAGAGAAACTAAAGATGCCAGGAAACAATATAAATACTGGAAACAAAGTGAAGAGCACGATACAAGAATATACCTAGAGAAACTAAAGATGCGGAAACAAAGTGAAGAGCACGATACAAGAATATACCTAGAGAAACTAAAGATGCCAGGAAACAATATAAATACTGGAAACAAAGTGAAGAGCACGATACAAGAATATACCTAGAGAAACTAAAGATGCGAGGAAACAATATAAATACACTGGAAACAAAGTGAAGAGCACGATACAAGAATATACCTAGAGAAACTAAAGATGCGAGGAAACAATATAAATACTGGAAACAAAGTGAAGAGCACGATACAAGAATATACCTAGAGAAACTAAAGATGCGAGGAAACAATATAAATACTGGAAACAAAGTGAAGAGCACGATACAAGAATATACCTAGAGAAACTAAAGATGCCAGGAAACAATATAAATACTGGAAACAAAGTGAAGAGCACGATACAAGAATATACCTAGAGAAACTAAAGATGCCAGGAAACAATATAAATACTGGAAACAAAGTGAAGAGCACGATACAAGAATATACCTAGAGAAACTAAAGATGCCAGGAAACAATATAAATACTGGAAACAAAGTGAAGAGCACGATACAAGAATATACCTAGAGAAACTAAAGATGCGAGGAAACAATATAAATACTGGAAACAAAGTGAAGAGCACGATACAAGAATATACCTAGAGAAACTAAAGATGCGAGGAAACAATATAAATACTGGAAACAAAGTGAAGAGCACGATACAAGAATATACCTAGAGAAACTAAAGATGCGAGGAAACAAAGTGAAGAGCACGATACAAGAATATACCTAGAGAAACTAAAGATGAAAGTGAAGAGCACGATACAAGAAATACCTAGAGAAACTAAAGATGCGAGAACAATATAAATACTGGAAACAAAGTGAAGAGCACGATACAAGAATACCTAGAGAAACTAAAGATGCGAGGAAACAATATAAATACTGGAAACAAAGTGAAGAGCACGATACAAGAATATACCTAGAGAAACTAAAGATGCGAGGAAACAATATAAATACTGGAAACAAAGTGAAGAGCACGATACAAGAATATACCTAGAGAAACTAAAGATGCGAGGAAACAATATAAATACTGGAAACAAAGTGAAGAGCACGATACAAGAATATACCTAGAGAAACTAAAGATGCGAGGAAACAATATAAATACTGGAAACAAAGTGAAGAGCACGATACAAGAATATACCTAGAGAAACTAAAGATGCGAGGAAACAATATAAATACTGGAAACAAAGTGAAGAGCACGATACAAGAATATACCTAGAGAAACTAAAGATGCGAGGAAACAATATAAATACTGGAAACAAAGTGAAGAGCACGATACAAGAATATACCTAGAGAAACTAAAGATGCGAGGAAACAATATAAATACTGGAAACAAAGTGAAGAGCACGATACAAGAATATACCTAGAGAAACTAAAGATGCCAGGAAACAATATAAATACTGGAAACAAAGTGAAGAGCACGATACAAGAATATACCTAGAGAAACTAAAGATGCGAGGAAACAAAGTGAAGAGCACGATACAAGAATATACCTAGAGAAACTAAAGATGCGAGGAAACAATATAAATACTGGAAACAAAGTGAAGAGCTCGATACAAGAATATACCTAGAGAAACTAAAGATGCGAGGAAACAATATAAATACTGGAAACAAAGTGAAGAGCACGATACAAGAATTTACCTAGAGAAACTAAAGATGCGAGGAAACAATATAAATACAGTACTTGAAACAAAGTGAAGAGCACGATACAAGAATATACCTAGAGAAACTAAAGATGCGAGGAAACAATATAAATACTGGAAACAAAGTGAAGAGCACAATACAAGAATATACCTAGAGAAACTAAAGATGCGAGGACACAATATAAATACTTGAAACAAAGTGAAGAGCACGATACAAGAATATACCTAGAGAAACTAAAGATGCCAGGAAACAATATAAATACTGGAAACAAAGTGAAGAGCACGATACAAGAATATACCTAGAGAAACTAAAGATGCCAGGAAACAATATAAATACTGGAAACAAAGTGAAGAGCACGATACAAGAATATACCTAGAGAAACTAAAGATGCGAGGAAACAATATAAATACTGGAAACAAAGTGAAGAGCACGATACAAGAATATACCTAGAGAAACTAAAGATGCCAGGAAACAATATAAATACTGGAAACAAAGTGAAGAGCACGATACAAGAATATACCTAGAGAAACTAAAGATGCGAGGAAACAATATAAATACCTGTACTGGAAACAAAGTGAAGAGCACGATACAAGAATATACCTAGAGAAACTAAAGATGCCAGGAAACAATATAAATACTGGAAACAAAGTGAAGAGCACGATACAAGAATATACCTAGAGAAACTAAAGATGCCAGGAAACAATATAAATACTAGAAACAAAGTGAAGAGCACGATACAAGAATATGCCTAGAGAAACTAAAGATGCGAGGAAACAATATAAATACTGGAAACAAAGTGAAGAGCACGATACAAGAATATACCTAGAGAAACTACAGATGCGAGGACACAATATAAATACTGGAAACAAAGTGAAGAGCACGATACAAGAATATACCTAGAGAAACTAAAGATGCGAGGAAACAATATAAATACTGGAAACAAAGTTAAGAGCACGATACAAGAATATACCTAGAGAAACTAAAGATGCCAGGAAACAATATAAATACTGGAAACAAAGTGAAGAGCACGATACAAGAATATACCAAGAGAAACTAAAGATGCGAGGAAACAAAGTGAAGAGCACGATACAAGAATATACCTAGAGAAACTAAAGATGCGAGGAAACAATATAAATACTGGAAACAAAGTGAAGAGCTCGATACAAGAATATACCTAGAGAAACTAAAGATGCGAGGAAACAATATAAATACTGAAAACAAAGTGAAGAGCACGATACAAGAATATACCTAGAGAAACTAAAGATGCCAGGAAACAATATAAATACTGGAAACAAAGTGAAGAGCACGATACAAGAATATACCTAGAGAAACTAAAGATGCCAGGAAACAATATAAATACTGGAAACAAGTGAAGAGCACGATACAAGAATATACCTAGAGAAACTAAAGATGCCAGGAAACAATATAAATACTGGAAACAAAGTGAAGAGCACGATACAAGAATATACCTAGAGAAACTAAAGATGCCAGGAAACAATATAAATACTGGAAACAAAGTGAAGAGCACGATACAAGAATATACCTAGAGAAACTAAAGATGCCAGGAAACAATATAAATACTGGAAACAAAGTGAAGAGCACGATACAAGAATATACCTAGAGAAACTAAAGATGCGAGGAAACAATATAAATACTGGAAACAAAGTGAAGAGCACGATACAAGAATATACCTAGAGAAACTAAAGATGCGAGGAAACAATATAAATACTGGAAACAAAGTGAAGAGCACGATACAAGAATATACCTAGAGAAACTAAAGATGCGAGGAAACAATATAAATAATACTTGAAACAAAGTGAAGAGCACGATACAAGAATATACCTAGAGAAACTAAAGATGCGAGGAAACAATATAAATACTGGAAACAAAGTGAAGAGCACGATACAAGAATATACCTAGAGAAACTAAAGATGCCAGGAAACAATATAAATACTGGAAACAAAGTGAAGAGCACGATACAAGAATATACCTAGAGAAACTAAAGATGCGAGGAAACAATATAAATACTGGAAACAAAGTGAAGAGCACGATACAAGAATATACCTAGAGAAACTAAAGATGCGAGGAAACAATATAAATACTGGAAACAAAGTGAAGAGCACGATACAAGAATATACCTAGAGAAACTAAAGATGCGAGGAAACAATATAAATACTGGAAACAAAGTGAAGAGCACGATACAAGAATATACCTAGAGAAACTAAAGATGCGAGGAAACAATATAAATACTGGAAACAAAGTGAAGAGCACGATACAAGAATATACCTAGAGAAACTAAAGATGCCAGGAAACAATATAAATACTGGAAACAAAGTGAAGAGCACGATACAAGAATATACCTAGAGAAACTAAAGATGCCAGGAAACAATATAAATACTGGAAACAAAGTGAAGAGCACGATACAAGAATATACCTAGAGAAACTAAAGATGCCAGGAAACAATATATAAATACTGGAAACAAAGTGAAGAGCACGATACAAGAATATACCTAGAGAAACTAAAGATGCGAGGAAACAAAGTGAAGAGCACGATACAAGAATATACCTAGAGAAACTAAAGATGCGAGGAAACAATATAAATACTGGAAACAAAGTGAAGAGCTCGATACAAGAATATACCTAGAGAAACTAAAGATGCGAGGAAACAATATAAATACTGGAAACAAAGTGAAGAGCACGATACAAGAATATACCTAGAGAAACTAAAGATGCGAGGAAACAATATAAATACTTGAAACAAAGTGAAGAGCACGATACAAGAATATACCTAGAGAAACTAAAGATGCGAGGAAACAATATAAATACTGGAAACAAAGTGAAGAGCACGATACAAGAATATACCTAGAGAAACTAAAGATGCCAGGAAACAATATAAATACTGGAAACAAAGTGAAGAGCACGATACAAGAATATACCTAGAGAAACTAAAGATGCCAGGAAACAATATAAATACTGGAAACAAAGTGAAGAGCACGATACAAGAATATACCTAGAGAAACTAAAGATGCGAGGAAACAAAGTGAAGAGCACGATACAAGAATATACCTAGAGAAACTAAAGATGCGAGGAAACAATATAAATACTGGAAACAAAGTGAAGAGCACGATACAAGAATATACCTAGAGAAACTAAAGATGCCAGGAAACAATATAAATACTTGAAACAAAGTGAAGAGCACGATACAAGAATATACCTAGAGAAACTAAAGATGCCAGGAAACAATATAAATACTGGAAACAAAGTGAAGAGCACGATACAAGAATATACCTAGAGAAACTAAAGATGCGAGGAAACAATATAAATACTGGAAACAAAGTGAAGAGCACGATACAAGAATATACCTAGAGAAACTAAAGATGCCAGGAAACAATATAAATACTGGAAACAAAGTGAAGAGCACGATACAAGAATATACCTAGAGAAACTAAAGATGCCAGGAAACAAAGTGAAGAGCACGATACAAGAATATACCTAGAGAAACTAAAGATGCCAGGAAACAATATAAATACTGGAAACAAAGTGAAGAGCACGATACAAGAATATACCTACAGAAACTAAAGATGCCAGGAAACAATATAAATACTGGAAACAAAGTGAAGAGCACGATACAAGAATATACCTAGAGAAACTAAAGATGCGAGGAAACAATATAAATACTGGAAACAAAGTGAAGAGCACGATACAAGAATATACCTAGAGAAACTAAAGATGCCAGGAAACAATATAAATACTGGAAACAAAGTGAAGAGCACGATACAAGAATATACCTAGAGAAACTAAAGATGCCAGGAAACAATATAAATACTGGAAACAAAGTGAAGAGCACGATACAAGAATATACCTAGAGAAACTAAAGATGCGAGGAAACAATATAAATACTGGAAACAAAGTGAAGAGCACGATACAAGAATATACCTAGAGAAACTAAAGATGCGAGGAAACAATATAAATACTGGAAACAAAGTGAAGAGCACGATACAAGAATATACCTAGAGAAACTAAAGATGCGAGGAAACAATATAAATACTGGAAACAAAGTGAAGAGCACGATACAAGAATATACCTAGAGAAACTAAAGATGCGAGGAAACAATATAAATACTGCGAGGAACAAAGTGAAGAGCACGATACAAGAATATACCTAGAGAAACTAAAGATGCGAGGAAACAATATAAATACTGGAAACAAAGTGAAGAGCACGATACAAGAATATACCTAGAGAAACTAAAGATGCCAGGAAACAATATAAATACTGGAAACAAAGTGAAGAGCACGATACAAGAATATACCTAGAGAAACTAAAGATGCCAGGAAACAATATAAATACTTGAAACAAAGTGAAGAGCACGATACAAGAATATACCTAGAGAAACTAAAGATGCCAGGAAACAATATAAATACTGGAAACAAAGTGAAGAGCACGATACAAGAATATACCTAGAGAAACTAAAGATGCGAGGAAACAATATAAATACTGGAAACAAAGTGAAGAGCACGATACAAGAATATACCTAGAGAAACTAAAGATGCGAGGAAACAATATAAATACTGGAAACAAAGTGAAGAGCACGATACAAGAATATACCTAGAGAAACTAAAGATGCCAGGAAACAATATAAATACTGGAAACAAAGTGAAGAGCACGATACAAGAATATACCTAGAGAAACTAAAGATGCCAGGAAACAATATAAATACTGGAAACAAAGTGAAGAGCACGATACAAGAATATACCTAGAGAAACTAAAGATGCGGAAACAATAAATACTGGAAACAAAGTGAAGAGCACGATACAAGAATATACCTAGAGAAACTAAAGATGCGAGGAAACAATATAAATACTGGAAACAAAGTGAAGAGCACGATACAAGAATATACCTAGAGAAACTAAAGATGCGAGGAAACAATATAAATACTGGAAACAAAGTGAAGAGCACGATACAAATACCTAGAGAAACTAAAGATGCGAGGAAACAATATAAATACTGGAAACAAAGTGAAGAGCACGATACAAGAATATACCTAGAGAAACTAAAGATGCCAGGAAACAATATAAATACTGGAAACAAAGTGAAGAGCACGATACAAGAATATACCTAGAGAAACTAAAGATGCGAGGAAACAATATAAATACTGGAAACAAAGTGAAGAGCACGATACAAGAATATACCTAGAGAAACTAAAGATGCGAGGAAACAATATAAATACTGGAAACAAAGTGAAGAGCACGATACAAGAATATACCTAGAGAAACTAAAGATGCCAGGAAACAATATAAATAGTGAAGAGCACGATACAAGAATATACCTAGAGAAACTAAAGATGCGAGGAAACAATATAAATACTGGAAACAAAGTGAAGAGCACGATACAAGAATATACCTAGAGAAACTAAAGATGCCAGGAAACAATATAAATACTGGAAACAAAGTGAAGAGCACGATACAAGAATATACCTAGAGAAACTAAAGATGCGAGGAAACAATATAAATACTGGAAACAAAGTGAAGAGCACGATACAAGAATATACCTAGAGAAACTAAAGATGCGAGGAAACAATATAAATACTGGAAACAAAGTGAAGAGCACGATACAAGAATATACCTAGAGAAACTAAAGATGCGAGGAAACAATATAAATACTGGAAACAAAGTGAAGAGCACGATACAAGAATATACCTAGAGAAACTAAAGATGCGAGGAAACAATATAAATACTGGAAACAAAGTGAAGAGCACGATACAAGAATATACCTAGAGAAACTAAAGATGCGAGGAAACAATATAAATACTGGAAACAAAGTGAAGAGCACGATACAAGAATATACCTAGAGAAACTAAAGATGCCAGGAAACAATATAAATACTGGAAACAAAGTGAAGAGCACGATACAAGAATATACCTAGAGAAACTAAAGATGCCAGGAAACAATATAAATACTGGAAACAAAGTGAAGAGCACGATACAAGAATACCTAGAGAAACTAAAGATGCCAGGAAACAATATAAATACTGGAAACAAAGTGAAGAGCACGATACAAGAATATACCTAGAGAAACTAAAGATGCGAGGAAACAACAAAGTGAAGAGCACGATACAAGAATATACCTAGAGAAACTAAAGATGCGAGGAAACAATATAAATACTGGAAACAAAGTGAAGAGCACGATACAAGAATATACCTAGAGAAACTAAAGATGCCAGGAAACAATATAAATACTGGAAACAAAGTGAAGAGCACGATACAAGAATATACCTAGAGAAACTAAAGATGCCAGGAAACAATATAAATACTGGAAACAAAGTGAGAGCACGATACAAGAATATACCTAGAGAAACTAAAGATGCGAGGAAACAATATAAATACTGGAAACAAAGTGAAGAGCACGATACAAGAATATACCTAGAGAAACTAAAGATGCCAGGAAACAATATAAATACTGGAAACAAAGTGAAGAGCACGATACAAGAATATACCTAGAGAAACTAAAGATGCCAGGAAACAATATAAATACTGGAAACAAAGTGAAGAGCACGATACAAGAATATACCTAGAGAAACTAAAGATGCCAGGAAACAATATAAATACTGGAAACAAAGTGAAGAGCACGATACAAGAATATACCTAGAGAAACTAAAGATGCCAGGAAACAATATAAATACTGGAAACAAAGTGAAGAGCACGATACAAGAATATACCTAGAGAAACTAAAGATGCGAGGAAAACAATATAAATACTGGAAACAAAGTGAAGAGCACGATACAAG
Organism: Paralithodes platypus; assembly: GCA_032716605.1. Taxonomy (NCBI): domain Eukaryota; kingdom Metazoa; phylum Arthropoda; class Malacostraca; order Decapoda; family Lithodidae; genus Paralithodes; species Paralithodes platypus. The sequence continues at coordinate 35,402,512 of CM064541.1, read as the reverse complement.
AATATACCTAGAGAAACTAAAGATGCCAGGAAACAATATAAATACTGGAAACAAAGTGAAGAGCACGATACAAGAATATACCTAGAGAAACTAAAGATGCGAGGAAACAATATAAATACTGGAAACAAAGTGAAGAGCACGATACAAGAATATACCTAGAGAAACTAAAGATGCGAGGAAACAATATAAATACTGGAAACAAAGTGAAGAGCACGATACAAGAATATACCTAGAGAAACTAAAGATGCCAGGAAACAATATAAATACTGGAAACAAAGTGAAGAGCACGATACAAGAATATACCTAGAGAAACTAAAGATGCCAGGAAACAATATAAATACTGGAAACAAAGTGAAGAGCACGATACAAGAATATACCTAGAGAAACTAAAGATGCCAGGAAACAATATAAATACTGGAAACAAAGTGAAGAGCACGATACAAGAATATACCTAGAGAAACTAAAGATGCGAGGAAACAATATAAATACTGGAAACAAAGTGAAGAGCACGATACAAGAATATACCTAGAGAAACTAAAGATGCGAGGAAACAATATAAATACTGGAAACAAAGTGAAGAGCACGATACAAGAATATACCTAGAGAAACTAAAGATGCGAGGAAACAATATAAATACTGGAAACAAAGTGAAGAGCACGATACAAGAATATACCTAGAGAAACTAAAGATGCGAGGAAACAATATAAATACTGGAAACAAAGTGAAGAGCACGATACAAGAATATACCTAGAGAAACTAAAGATGCGAGGAAACAATATAAATACTGGAAACAAAGTGAAGAGCACGATACAAGAATATACCTAGAGAAACTAAAGATGCCAGGAAACAATATAAATACTGGAAACAAAGTGAAGAGCACGATACAAGAATATACCTAGAGAAACTAAAGATGCGAGGAAACAATATAAATACTGGAAACAAAGTGAAGAGCACGATACAAGAATATACCTAGAGAAACTAAAGATGCGAGGAAACAATATAAATACTGGAAACAAAGTGAAGAGCACGATACAAGAATATACCTAGAGAAACTAAAGATGCGAGGAAACAATATAAATACTGGAAACAAAGTGAAGAGCACGATACAAGAATATACCTAGAGAAACTAAAGATGCGAGGAAACAATATAAATACTGGAAACAAAGTGAAGAGCACGATACAAGAATATACCTAGAGAAACTAAAGATGCGAGGAAACAATATAAATACTGGAAACAAAGTGAAGAGCACGATACAAGAATATACCTAGAGAAACTAAAGATGCGAGGAAACAATATAAATACTGGAAACAAAGTGAAGAGCACGATACAAGAATATACCTAGAGAAACTAAAGATGCCAGGAAACAATATAAATACTGGAAACAAAGTGAAGAGCACGATACAAGAATATACCTAGAGAAACTAAAGATGCCAGGAAACAATATAAATACTGGAAACAAAGTGAAGAGCACGATACAAGAATATACCTAGAGAAACTAAAGATGCGAGGAAACAATATAAATACTGGAAACAAAGTGAAGAGCACGATACAAGAATATACCTAGAGAAACTAAAGATGCCAGGAAACAATATAAATACTGGAAACAAAGTGAAGAGCACGATACAAGAATATACCTAGAGAAACTAAAGATGCCAGGAAACAATATAAATACTGGAAACAAAGTGAAGAGCACGATACAAGAATATACCTAGAGAAACTAAAGATGCGAGGAAACAATATAAATACTGGAAACAAAGTGAAGAGCACGATACAAGAATATACCTAGAGAAACTAAAGATGCGAGGAAACAATATAAATACTGGAAACAAAGTGAAGAGCACGATACAAGAATATACCTAGAGAAACTAAAGATGCGAGGAAACAATATAAATACTGGAAACAAAGTGAAGAGCACGATACAAGAATATACCTAGAGAAACTAAAGATGCGAGGAAACAATATAAATACTGGAAACAAAGTGAAGAGCACGATACAAGAATATACCTAGAGAAACTAAAGATGCGAGGAAACAATATAAATACTGGAAACAAAGTGAAGAGCACGATACAAGAATATACCTAGAGAAACTAAAGATGCGAGGAAACAAAGTGAAGAGCACGATACAAGAATATACCTAGAGAAACTAAAGATGCGAGGAAACAATATAAATACTGGAAACAAAGTGAAGAGCACGATACAAGAATATACCTAGAGAAACTAAAGATGCCAGGAAACAATATAAATACTGGAAACAAAGTGAAGAGCACGATACAAGAATATACCTAGAGAAACTAAAGATGCGAGGAAACAAAGTGAAGAGCACGATACAAGAATATACCTAGAGAAACTAAAGATGCGAGGAAACAATATAAATACTGGAAACAAAGTGAAGAGCACGATACAAGAATATACCTAGAGAAACTAAAGATGCGAGGAAACAATATAAATACTGGAAACAAAGTGAAGAGCACGATACAAGAATATACCTAGAGAAACTAAAGATGCGAGGGAAACAATATAAATACTGGAAACAAAGTGAAGAGCACGATACAAGAATATACCTAGAGAAACTAAAGATGCGAGGAAACAATATAAATACTGGAAACAAAGTGAAGAGCACGATACAAGAATATACCTAGAGAAACTAAAGATGCCAGGAAACAATATAAATACTGGAAACAAAGTGAAGAGCACGATACAAGAATATACCTAGAGAAACTAAAGATGCGAGGAAACAATATAAATACTGGAAACAAAGTGAAGAGCACGATACAAGAATATACCTAGAGAAACTAAAGATGCCAGGAAACAATATAAATACTGGAAACAAAGTGAAGAGCACGATACAAGAATATACCTAGAGAAACTAAGATGCCAGAGGAAACTGGAGTGAAGAGCACGATACAAGAAATACCTAGAGAAACTAAAGATGCGAGCGAGGAAACAAAGTGAAGAGCACGATACAAGAATATACCTAGAGAAACTAAAGATGCGAGGAAACAATATAAATACTGGAAACAAAGTGAAGAGATACAAGAATATACCTAGAGAAACTAAAGATGCCAGGAAACAATATAAATACTGGAAACAAAGTGAAGAGCACGATACAAGAATATACCTAGAGAAACTAAAGATGCCAGGAAACAATATAAATACTGGAAACAAAGTGAAGAGCACGATACAAGAATATACCTAGAGAAACTAAAGATGCCAGGAAACAATATAAATACTGGAAACAAAGTGAAGAGCACGATACAAGAATATACCTAGAGAAACTAAAGATGCGAGGAACAATATAAATACAAACACGAGCAAGAATATACTAGAGAAACTAAGATGCGAGAAACTAAACAAGAAGAGGAAAAATACTGGATAGAAAACAAAGTGAAGAGCACGATACAAGAATATACCTAGAGAAAATAAAGATGCGAGGAAACATATAAACTATACTGGAAACAAAGTGAAACGATACAAAGAATATACTAGAGAAACTAAAGATGCGGAAAACAATATAGTGAAGAGCACGATACAAGAATATACCTAGAGAAACTAAAGATGCCAGGAAACAATATAAATACTGGAAACAAAGTGAAGAACACGATACAGAATATAGAAACTAAACAAAAGATACGAGATATACCTAGAAAACTAAAGATGCAGGAAACAATATAAATACTGAAACAAAGTGAAGAGCACGATACAGAATAGGAAAACAAATAAACAAAGTGTACAAGAAACAAACTAAAGATGCGAGAAAACAAATATAAATACTGGAAACAAAGTGAAGAGCACGATACAAGAATATACCTAGAGAAACTAAAGATGCGAGGAAACAATATAAATACTGGAAACAAAGTGAAGAGCACGATACAAGAATATACCTAGAGAAACTAAAGATGCCAGGAAACAATATAAATACTGGAAACAAAGTGAAGAGCACGATACAAGAATATACCTAGAGAAACTAAAGATGCCAGGAAACAATATAAATACTGGAAACAAAGTGAAGAGCACGATACAAGAATATACCTAGAGAAACTAAAGATGCGAGGAAACAATATAAATACTGGAAACAAAGTGAAGAGCACGATACAAGAATATACCTAGAGAAACTAAAGATGCGAGGAAACAATATAAATACTGGAAACAAAGTGAAGAGCACGATACAAGAATATACCTAGAGAAACTAAAGATGCGAGGAAACAATATAAATACTGGAAACAAAGTGAAGAGCACGATACAAGAATATACCTAGAGAAACTAAAGATGCGAGGAAACAATATAAATACTGGAAACAAAGTGAAGAGCACGATACAAGAATATACCTAGAGAAACTAAAGATGCGAGGAAACAATATAAATACTGGAAACAAAGTGAAGAGCACGATACAAGAATATACCTAGAGAAACTAAAGATGCCAGGAAACAATATAAATACTGGAAACAAAGTGAAGAGCACGATACAAGAATATACCTAGAGAAACTAAAGATGCCAGGAAACAATATAAATACTGGAAACAAAGTGAAGAGCACGATACAAGAATATACCTAGAGAAACTAAAGATGCCAGGAAACAATATAAATACTGGAAACAAAGTGAAGAGCACGATACAAGAATATACCTAGAGAAACTAAAGATGCGAGGAAACAATATAAATACTGGAAACAAAGTGAAGAGCACGATACAAGAATATACCTAGAGAAACTAAAGATGCCAGGAAACAATATAAATACTGGAAACAAAGTGAAGAGCACGATACAAGAATATACCTAGAGAAACTAAAGATGCGAGGAAACAATATAAATACTGGAAACAAAGTGAAGAGCACGATACAAGAATATACCTAGAGAAACTAAAGATGCGGAAACAATATAAATACTGGAAACAAAGTGAAGAGCACGATACAAGAATATACCTAGAGAAACTAAAGATGCGAGGAAACAATATAAATACTGGAAACAAAGTGAAGAGCACGATACAAGAATATACCTAGAGAAACTAAAGATGCGAGGAAACAATATAAATACTGGAAACAAAGTGAAGAGCACGATACAAGAATATACCTAGAGAAACTAAAGATGCGAGGAAACAATATAAATACTGGAAACAAAGTGAAGAGCACGATACAAGAATATACCTAGAGAAACTAAAGATGCGAGGAAACAATATAAATACTGGAAACAAAGTGAAGAGCACGATACAAGAATATACCTAGAGAAACTAAAGATGCCAGGAAACAATATAAATACTGGAAACAAAGTGAAGAGCACGATACAAGAATATACCTAGAGAAACTAAAGATGCCAGGAAACAATATAAATACTGGAAACAAAGTGAAGAGCACGATACAAGAATATACCTAGAGAAACTAAAGATGCGAGGAAACAATATAAATACTGGAAACAAAGTGAAGAGCACGATACAAGAATATACCTAGAGAAACTAAAGATGCGGGCGAACAATATAAATACTGGAAACAAAGTGAAGAGCACGATACAAGAATATACCTAGAGAAACTAAAGATGCGAGGAAACAATATAAATACTGGAAACAAAGTGAAGAGCACGATACAAGAATATACCTAGAGAAACTAAAGATGCGAGGAAACAATATAAATACTGGAAACAAAGTGAAGAGCACGATACAAGAATATACCTAGAGAAACTAAAGATGCCAGGAAACAATATAAATACTGGAAACAAAGTGAAGAGCACGATACAAGAATATACCTAGAGAAACTAAAGAATGCTAGAGAAACTAAAGATGCAAGGAAACAAAGAGAAGAGCACGATACAAGAATATACCTAGAGAAACTAAAGATGCCAGGAAAACAATATAAATACTGAAACAAAGTGAAGAGCACGATACAAGAATATATACTGGAAACAAAGTGAAGAGCACGATACAAGAATATACCTAGAGAAACTAAAGATGCCAGGAAACAATAATACTGGAAACAAAGTGAAGAGCACGATACAAGAATATACCTAGAGAAACTAAAGATGCGAGGAAACAATAAATACTGGAAACAAAGTGAAGAGCACGATACAAGAATAAACCTAGAGAAACTAAAGATGCCAGGAAACAATATAAATACTGGAAACAAAGTGAAGAGCACGATACAAGAATATACCTAGAGAAACTAAAGATGCGAGGAAACAAACAAAGTGAAGAGCACGATACAAGAATATACCTAGAGAAACTAAAGATGCGAGGAAACAATATAAATACTGGAAACAAAGTGAAGAGCACGATACAAGAATATACCTAGAGAAACTAAAGATGCGAGGAAACAATATAAATACTGGAAACAAAGTGAAGAGCACGATACAAGAATATACCTAGAGAAACTAAAGATGCGAGGAAACAATATAAATACTGGAAACAAAGTGAAGAGCACGATACAAGAATATACCTAGAGAAACTAAAGATGCCAGGAAACAATATAAATACTGGAAACAAAGTGAAGAGCACGATACAAGAATATACCTAGAGAAACTAAAGATGCGAGGAAACAATATAAATACTGGAAACAAAGTGAAGAGCACGATACAAGAATATACCTAGAGAAACTAAAGATGCGAGGAAACAATATAAATACTGGAAACAAAGTGAAGAGCACGATACAAAGGAAATATAAATACTGGAAACAAAGTGAAGAGCACGATACAAGAATATACCTAGAGAAACTAAAGATGCCAGGAAACAATATAAATACTGGAAACAAAGTGAAGAGCACGATACAAGAATATACCTAGAGAAACTAAAGATGCGAGGAAACAATATAAATACTGGAAACAAAGTGAAGAGCACGATACAAGAATATACCTAGAGAAACTAAAGATGCGAGGAAACAATATAAATACTGGAAACAAAGTGAAGAGCACGATACAAGAATACCTAGAGAAACTAAAGATGCGAGGAAACAATATAAATACTGGAAACAAAGTGAAGAGCACGATACAAGAATATACCTAGAGAAACTAAAGATGCCAGGAAAACAATATAAATACTGGAAACAAAGTGAAGAGCACGATACAAGAATATACCTAGAGAAACTAAAGATGCGAGGAAACAAAGTGAAGAGCACGATACAAGAATATACCTAGAGAAACTAAAGATGCCAGGAAACAATATAAATACTGGAAACAAAGTGAAGAGCACGATACAAGAATATACCTAGAGAAACTAAAGATGCCAGGAAACAATATAAATACTGGAAACAAAGTGAAGAGCACGATACAAGAATATACCTAGAGAAACTAAAGATGCGAGGAAACAATATAAATACTGGAAACAAAGTGAAGAGCACGATACAAGAATATACCTAGAGAAACTAAAGATGCGAGGAAACAATATAAATACTGGAAACAAAGTGAAGAGCACGATACAAGAATATACCTAGAGAAACTAAAGATGCGAGGAAACAATATAAATACTGGAAACAAAGTGAAGAGCACGATACAAGAATATACCTAGAGAAACTAAAGATGCGAGGAAACAATATAAATACTGGAAACAAAGTGAAGAGCACGATACAAGAATATACCTAGAGAAACTAAAGATGCCAGGAAACAATATAAATACTGGAAACAAAGTGAAGAGCACGATACAAGAATATACCTAGAGAAACTAAAGATGCGAGGAAACAAAGTGAAGAGCACGATACAAGAATATACCTAGAGAAACTAAAGATGCGAGGAAACAATATAAATACTGGAAACAAAGTGAAGAGCACGATACAAGAATATACCTAGAGAAACTAAAGATGCGAGGAAACAATATAAATACTGGAAACAAAGTGAAGAGCACGATACAAGAATATACCTAGAGAAACTAAAGATGCGAGGAAACAATATAAATACAGTACTTGAAACAAAGTGAAGAGCACGATACAAGAATATACCTAGAGAAACTAAAGATGCGAGGAAACAATATAAATACTGGAAACAAAGTGAAGAGCACGATACAAGAATATACCTAGAGAAACTAAAGATGCGAGGAAACAATATAAATACTGGAAACAAAGTGAAGAGCACGATACAAGAATATACCTAGAGAAACTAAAGATGCCAGGAAACAATATAAATACTGGAAACAAAGTGAAGAGCACGATACAAGAATATACCTAGAGAAACTAAAGATGCGAGGAAACAATATAAATACTGGAAACAAAGTGAAGAGCACGATACAAGAATATACCTAGAGAAACTAAAGATGCCAGGAAACAATATAAATACTGGAAAAAGTGAAGAGCACGATACAAGAATATACCTAGAGAAACTAAAGATGCGAGGAAACAATATAAATACTGGAAACAAAGTGAAGAGCACGATACAAGAATATACCTAGAGAAACTAAAGATGCGAGGAAACAATATAAATACTGGAAACAAAGTGAAGAGCACGATACAAGAATATACCTAGAGAAACTAAAGATGCCAGGAAACAATATAAATACTGGAAACAAAGTGAAGAGCACGATACAAGAATATACCTAGAGAAACTAAAGATGCGAGGAAACAATATAAATACTGGAAACAAAGTGAAGAGCACGATACAAGAATATACCTAGAGAAACTAAAGATGCCAGGAAACAATATAAATACTGGAAACAAAGTGAAGAGCACGATACAAGAATATACCTAGAGAAACTAAAGATGCGAGGAACAATATAAAAACTGGAAACAAAGTGAGAGCACGATACAAGAATATACCTAGAGAAACTAAAGATGCCAGGAAACAATATAAATACTGGAAACAAAGTGAAGAGCACGATACAAGAAATCCCTAGAGAAACTAAAGATGCCAGGAAACAATATAAATACTGGAAACAAAGTGAAGAGCTCGATACAAGAATATACCTAGAGAAAACTAAAGATGCCAGGAAACAATATAAATACTGGAAACAAAGTGAAGAGCACGATACAAGAATATACCTAGAGAAACTAAAGATGCGAGGAAACAATATAAATACTGGAAACAAAGTGAAGAGCACGATACAAGAATATACCTAGAGAAACTAAAGATGCGAGGAAACAATATAAATACTGGAAACAAAGTGAAGAGCACGATACAAGAATATACCTAGAGAAACTAAAGATGCGAGGAAACAATATAAATACTGGAAACAAAGTGAAGAGCACGATACAAGAATATACCTAGAGAAACTAAAGATGCGAGGAAACAATATAAATACTGGAAACAAAGTGAAGAGCACGATACAAGAATATACCTAGAGAAACTAAAGATGCGAGGAAACAATATAAATACTGGAAACAAAGTGAAGAGCACGATACAAGAATATACCTAGAGAAACTAAAGATGCGAGGAAACAATATAAATACTGGAAACAAAGTGAAGAGCACGATACAAGAATATACCTAGAGAAACTAAAGATGCCAGGAAACAATATAAATACTGGAAACAAAGTGAAGAGCACGATACAAGAATATACCTAGAGAAACTAAAGATGCAGGAAACAATATAAATACTGGAAACAAAGTGAAGAGCACGATACAAGAATATACCTAGAGAAACTAAAGATGCGAGGAAACAATATAAATACTGGAAACAAAGTGAAGAGCACGATACAAGAATATACCTAGAGAAACTAAAGATGCCAGGAAACAATATAAATACTGGAAACAAAGTGAAGAGCACGATACAAGAATATACCTAGAGAAACTAAAGATGCGAGGAAACAATATAAATACTGGAAACAAAGTGAAGAGCACGATACAAGAATATACCTAGAGAAACTAAAGATGCGAGGAAACAAAGTGAAGAGCACGATACAAGAATATACCTAGAGAAACTAAAGATGCAGGAAACAATATAAATACTGGAAACAAAGTGAAGAGCACGATACAAGAATATACCTAGAGAAACTAAAGATGCGAGGAAACAATATAAATACTGGAAACAAAGTGAAGAGCACGATACAAGAATATACCTAGAGAAACTAAAGATGCGAGGAAACAATATAAATACTGGAAACAAAGTGAAGAGCACGATACAAGAATATACCTAGAGAAACTAAAGATGCCAGGAAACAAAGTGAAGAGCACGATACAAGAATATACCTAGAGAAACTAAAGATGCCAGGAAACAATATAAATACTGGAAACAAAGTGAAGAGCACGATACAAGAATATACCTAGAGAAACTAAAGATGCCAGGAAACAATATAAATACTGGAAACAAAGTGAAGAGCACGATACAAGAATATACCTAGAGAAACTAAAGATGCGAGGAAACAAAGTGAAGAGCACGATACAAGAATATACCTAGAGAAACTAAAGATGCCAGGAAACAATATAATACTGGAAACAAAGTGAAGAGCACGATACAAGAATATACCTAGAGAAACTAAAGATGCCAGGAAACAATATAAATACTGGAAACAAAGTGAAGAGCACGATACAAGAATATACCTAGAGAAACTAAAGATGCGAGGAAACAATATAAATACTGGAAACAAAGTGAAGAGCACGATACAAGAATATACCTAGAGAAACTAAAGATGCGAGGAAACAATATAAATACTGGAAACAAAGTGAAGAGCACGATACAAGAATATACCTAGAGAAACTAAAGATGCCAGGAAACAATATAAATACTGGAAACAAAGTGAAGAGCACGATACAAGAATATACCTAGAGAAACTAAAGATGCCAGGAAACAAAGTGAAGAGCACGATACAAGAATATACCTAGAGAAACTAAAGATGCAGGAAACAATATAAATACTGGAAACAAAGTGAAGAGCACGATACAAGAATATACCTAGAGAAACTAAAGATGCGAGGAAACAATATAAGAACGATACAAGAATATACCTAGAGAAACTAAAGATGCCAGGAAACAATATAAATACTGGAAACAAAGTGAAGAGCACGATACAAGAATATACCTAGAGAAACTAAAGATGCCAGGAAACAATATAAATACTGGAAACAAAGTGAAGAGCACGATACAAGAATATACCTAGAGAAACTAAAGATGCGAGAAACAATAAAATACTGGAAACAAAGTGAAGAGCACGATACAAGAATATACCTAGAGAAACTAAAGATGCGAGGAAACAATATAAATACTGGAAACAAAGTGAAGAGCACGATACAAGAATATATCTAGAGAAACTAAAGATGCCAGGAACAATATAATACTGGAAACAAAGTGAAGAGCGATACAAGAATAAAGAGAAACTGAAACAAAGTGAAGAGCACGATACAAGAATATACCTAGAGAAACTAAAGATGCCAGGAAACAATATAAATACTGGAAACAAAGTGAAGAGCACGATACAAGAATATACCTAGAGAAAGATAAATAAAAACAATATTATACTGGAAACAAAGTGAAGAGCACGATACAAGAATATACCTAGAGAAACTAAAGATGCGATACTGGATACCTAGAGAAACTAAAGATGCGAGGAAACAATATAAATACTGGAAACAAAGTGAAGAGCACGATACAAGAATATACCTAGAGAAACTAAAGATGCGAGGAAACAATATAAATACTGGAAACAAAGTGAAGAGCACGATACAAGAATATACCTAGAGAAACTAAAGATGCCAGGAAACAATATAAATACTGGAAACAAAGTGAAGAGCACGATACAAGATTATACCTAGAAACTAAGATGCCAGAAACAATATAAATACTGGAAACAAAGTGAAGAGCACGATACAAGAATATACCTAGAGAAACTAAAGATGCCAGGAAACAATATAAATACTGGAAACAAAGTGAAGAGCACGATACAAGAATATACCTAGAGAAACTAAAGATGCGAGGAAACAATATAAATACTGGAAACAAAGTGAAGAGCACGATACAAGAATATACCTAGAGAAACTAAAGATGCCAGGAAACAATATAAATACTGGAAACAAAGTGAAGAGCACGATACAAGAATATACCTAGAGAAACTAAAGATGCGCTGGAACAAAGTGAAGAGCTACAAATATACCTAGAGAAACTAAAGATGCGAGAAAACAAAGTGAAGAGCACGATACAAGAATATACCTAGAGAAACTAAAGATGCGAGGAAACAATATAAATACTGGAAACAAAGTGAAGAGCTCGATACAAGAATATACCTAGAGAAACTAAAGATGCGAGGAAACAATATAAATACTGGAAACAAAGTGAAGAGCACGATACAAGAATATACCTAGAGAAACTAAAGATGCGAGGAAACAATATAAATACTGGAAACAAAGTGAAGAGCACGATACAAGAATATACCTAGAGAAACTAAAGATGCGAGGAAACAATATAAATACTGGAAACAAAGTGAAGAGCACGATACAAGAATATACCTAGAGAAACTAAAGATGCGAGGAAACAATATAAATACTGGAAACAAAGTGAAGAGCACGATACAAGAATATACCTAGAGAAACTAAAGATGCGAGGAAACAAAGTGAAGAGCACGATACAAGAATATACCTAGAGAAACTAAAGATGCGAGGAAACAATATAAATACTGGAAACAAAGTGAAGAGCACGATACAAGAATATACCTAGAGAAACTAAAGATGCAGGAAACAATATAAATACTGGAAACAAAGTGAAGAGCACGATACAAGAATATACCTAGAGAAACTAAAGATGCGAGGAATACTGGAAACAAAGTGAAGAGCACGATACAAGAATATACCTAGAGAAACTAAAGATGCGAGGAAACAATATAAATACTGGAAACAAAGTGAAGAGCACGATACAAGAATATACCTAGAGAAACTAAAGATGCGAGGAAACAATATAAATACTGGAAACAAAGTGAAGAGCACGATACAAGAATATACCTAGAGAAACTAAAGATGCGAGGAAACATATAATATACTTGAAACAAAGTGAAGAGCACGATACAAGAATATACCTAGAGAAACTAAAGATGCGAGGAAACAATATAAATACTGGAAACAAAGTGAAGAGCACGATACAAGAATATACCTAGAGAAACTAAAGATGCCAGGAAACAATATAAATACTGGAAACAAAGTGAAGAGCACGATACAAGAATATACCTAGAGAAACTAAAGATGCGAGGAAACAATATAAATACTGACTGAAACAAAGTGAAGAGAGAGCACGATACAAGAATATACCTAGAGAAACTAAAGATGCCAGGAAACAATATAAATACTGGAAACCTGGAAACAAAGTGAAGAGCACGATACAAGAATATACCTAGAGAAACTAAAGATGCCAGGAAACAATATAAATACTGGAAACAAAGTGAAGAGCACGATACAAGAATATACCTAGAGAAAGTAAAGATGCCAGGAAACAATATAAATACTGGAAACAAAGTGAAGAGCACGATACAAGAATATACCTAGAGAAACTAAAGATGCGAGGAAACAATATAAATACTGGAAACAAAGTGAAGAGCACGATACAAGAATATACCTAGAGAAACTAAAGATGCGAGGAAACAATATAAATACTGGAAACAAAGTGAAGAGCACGATACAAGAATATACCTAGAGAAACTAAAGATGCCAGGAAACAATATAAATACTGGAAACAAAGTGAAGAGCACGATACAAGAATATACCTAGAGAAACTAAAGATGCGAGGAAACAAAGTGAAGAGCACGATACAAGAATATACCTAGAGAAACTAAAGATGCCAGGAAACAATATAAATACTGGAAACAAAGTGAAGAGCACGATACAAGAATAAAGATAATATACCTAGAGAAACTAAAGATGCCAGGAAACAATATAAATACTGGAAAAGAGCTCGATACAAGAATATACCTAGAGAAACTAAAGATGCGAGGAAACAATATAAATACTGGAAACAAAGTGAAGAGCACGATACAAGAATATACCTAGAGAAACTAAAGATGCCAGGAAACAATATAAATACTGGAAACAAAGTGAAGAGCACGATACAAGAATATACCTAGAGAAACTAAAGATGCCAGGAAACAATATAAATACTGGAAATCAAAGTGAAGAGCACGATACAAGAATATACCTACAGAAACTAAAGATGCCAGGAAACAATATAAATACTGGAAACAAAGTGAAGAGCACGATACAAGAATATACCTAGAGAAACTAAAGATGCCAGGAAACAATATAAATACTGGAAACAAAGTGAAGAGCACGATACAAGAATATACCTAGAGAAACTAAAGATGCGAGGAAACAAAGTGAAGAGCACGATACAATATAAACTAGAGAGAAACTAAAGATGCGAGGAAACAATATAAATACTGGAAACAAAGTGAAGAGCTCGATACAAGAATATACCTAGAGAAACTAAAGATGCGAGGAAACAATATAAATACTGGAAACAAAGTGAAGAGCACGATACAAGAATTTACCTAGAGAAACTAAAGATGCGAGGAAACAATATCAAAACAAAGTGAACACGCACGATACAAGAATATACCTAGAGAAACTAAAGATGCGAGGAAACAATATAAATACTGGAAACAAAGTGAAGAGCACGATACAAGAATATACCTAGAGAAACTAAAGATGCCAGGAAACAATATAAATACTGGAAACAAAGTGAAGAGCACGATATAAGAATATACCTAGAGAAACTAAAGATGCCAGGAAACAATATAAATACTGGAAACAAAGTGAAGAGCACGATACAAGAATATGCCTAGAGAAACTAAAGATGCCAGGAAACAATATAAATACTGGAAACAAAGTGAAGAGCACGATACAAGAATATACCTAGAGAAACTAAAGATGCGAGGAACAAAGTGAAGAGCACGATACAAGAATATACCTAGAGAAACTAAAGATGCGAGGAAACAATATAAATACTGGAAACAAAGTGAAGAGCACGATACAAGAATATACCTAGAGAAACTACAGATGCCAGGAAACAATATAAATACTTGAAACAAAGTGAAGAGCACGATACAAGAATATACCTAGAGAAACTAAAGATGCCAGGAAACAATATAAATACTGGAAACAAAGAGAAGAGCACGATACAAGAATATACCTAGAGAAACTAAAGATGCGAGGAAACAATATAAATACTGGAAACAAAGTGAAGAGCACGATACAAGAATATACCTAGAGAAACTAAAGATGCCAGGAAACAATATAAATACTGGAAACAAAGTGAAGAGCACGATACAAGAATATACCTAGAGAAACTAAAGATGCCAGGAAACAAAGTGAAGAGCACGATACAAGAATATACCTAGAGAAACTAAAGATGCCAGGAAACAATATAAATACTGGAAACAAAGTGAAGAGCACGATACAAGAATATACCTACAGAAACTAAAGATGCCAGGAAACAATATAAATACTGGAAACAAAGTGAAGAGCACGATACAAGAATATACCTAGAGAAACTAAAGATGCGCGGAAACAATATAAATACTGGAAACAAAGTGAAGAACACGATACAAGAATATACCTAGAGAAACTAAAGATGCCAGGAAACAATATAAATACTGGAAACAAAGTGAAGAGCACGATACAAGAATATACCTAGAGAAACTAAAGATGCGAGGAAACAATATAAATACTGGAAACAAAGTTAAGAGCTCGATACAAGAATATACCTAGAGAAACTAAAGATGCGAGGAAACAATACAAATACTGGAAACAAAGTGAAGAGCACGATACAAGAATATACCTAGAGAAACTAAAGATGCCAGGAAACAATATAAATACTGGAAACAAAGTTAAGAGCACGATACAAGAATATACCTAGAGAAACTAAAGATGCGAGGAAACAATATAAATACTGGAAACAAAGTGAAGAGCACGATACAAGAATATACCTAGAGAAACTAAAGATGCCAGGAAACAATATAAATACTGGAAACAAAGTGAAGAGCACGATACAAGAATAAACCTAGAGAAACTAAAGATGCCAGGAAACAATATAAATACTGGAAACAAAGTGAAGAGCACGATACAAGAATATACCTAGAGAAACTAAAGATGCCAGGAAACAATATAAATACTGGAAACAAAGTGAAGAGCACGATACAAGAATATACCTAGAGAAACTAAAGATGCGAGGAAACAAAGTGAAGAGCACGATACAAGAATATACCTAGAGAAACTAAAGATGCCAGGAAACAATATAAATACTGGAAACAAAGTGAAGAGCACGATACAAGAATATACCTAGAGAAAACTAAAGATGCCAGGAAACAAAGTGAAGAGCACGATACAAGAATATACCTAGAGAAACTAAAGATGCCAGGAAACAATATAAATACTGGAAACAAAGTGAAGAGCACGATACAAGAATATACCTAGAGAAACTAAAGATGCCAGGAAACAAAGTGAAGAGCACGATACAAGAATATACCTAGAGAAACTAAAGATGCGAGGAAACAATATAAATACTGGAAACAAAGTGAAGAGCACGATATAAGAATATACCTAGAGAAACTAAAGATGCGAGGAAACAATATAAATACTTGAAACAAAGTGAAGAGCACGATACACGAATATACCTAGAGAAACTAAAGATGCGAGGAAACAATATAAATACTGGAAACAAAGTGAAGAGCACGATACAAGAATATACCTAGAGAAACTAAAAAGATGGAAACAATATAAATACTGGAAACAAAGTGAAGAGCACGATACAAGAATATACCTAGATAAACTAAAGATGCGAGGAAACAATATAAACAAAGTGAAGAGCACGATACAAGAATATACCTAGAGAAACTAAAGATGCCAGGAAACAATATAAATACTGGAAACAAAGTGAAGAGCACGATACAAGAATATACCTAGAGAAACTAAAGGTGCCAGGAAACAATATAAATACTGGAAACAAAGTGAAGAGCACGATACAAGAATATACCTAGAGAAACTAAAGATGCCAGGAAACAATATAAATACTGGAAACAAAGTGAAGATCGCGATACAAGAATATACCTAGAGAAACTAAAGATGCGAGGGAACAATATAAATACTGGAAACAAAGTGAAGAGCACGATACAGGAATATACCTAGAGAAACTAAAGATGCGAGGAAACAATATAAATACTGGAAACAAAGTGAAGAGCACGATACAAGAATATACCTAGAGAAACTAAAGATGCCAGGAAACAAAGTGAAGAGCACGATACAAGAATATACCTAGAGAAACTAAAGATGCCAGGAAACAATATAAATACTGGAAACAAAGTGAAGAGCACGATACAAGAATATACCTAGAGAAACAAAAGATGCCAGGAAACAAAGTGAAGAGCTCGATACAAGAATATACCTAGAGAAACTAAAGATGCGAGGAAACAATATAAATACTGGAAACAAAGTGAAGAGCACGATACAAGAATATACCTAGAGAAACTAAAGATGCGAGGAAACAATATAAATACTGGAAACAAAGTGAAGAGCACGATACACGAAAATACCTAGAGAAACTAAAGATGCGAGGAAACAATATTAATACTGGAAACAAAGTGAAGAGCACGATACAAGAATATACCTAGAGAAACTAAAGATGCGAGGAAACAATATAAATACTGGAAACAAAGTGAAGAGCACGATACAAGAATATACCTAGAGAAACTAAAGATGCGAGGAAACAATATAAATACTGGAAACAAAGTGAAGAGCACGATACAAGAATATACCTAGAGAAACTAAAGATGCGAGGGAACAATATAAATACTGGAAACAAAGTGAAGAGCACGATACAAGAATATACCTAGAGAAACTAAAGATGCGAGGAAACAATATAAATACTGGAAACAAAGTGAAGAGCACGATACAAGAATATACCTAGAGAAACTAAAGATGCCAGGAAACAATAAATACTGGAAACAAAGTGAAGAGCACGATACAGGAATATACCTAGAGAAACTAAAGATGCGAGGAAACAATATAAATACTGGAAACAAAGTGAAGAGCACGATACAAGAATATACCTAGAGAAACTAAAGATGCCAGGAAACAAAGTGAAGAGCACGATACAAGAATATACCTAGAGAAACTAAAGATGCGAGGAAACAAATATGGAAGAAACAATACAAGAATATACCTAGAGAAACTAAAGATGCGAGGAAACAATATAAATACTGGAAACAAAGTGAAGAGCACGATACAAGAATATACCTAGAGAAACTAAAGGTGCCAGGAAACAATATAAATACTGGAAACAAAGTGAAGAGCACGATACAAGAATATACCTAGAGAAACTAAAGATGCCAGGAAACAATATAAATACTGGAAACAAAGTGAAGAGCACGATACAAGAATATACCTAGAGAAACTAAAGATGCCAGGAAACAATATAAATACTGGAAACAAAGTGAAGAGCACGATACAAGAATATACCTAGAGAAACTAAAGATGCGAGGAAACAATATAAATACTGGAAACAAAGTGAAGAGCACGATACAAGATGCTAAAAGGAAGGCAGATGAGGAATATGGGAAAACATTAGACAGCAGTTTCTGAATGACAAGAAAGCAGACTAGAGCTGTGAAAGAAGCCAGAGGGAACAACACTGAGAGTGTCTCAGGTAGTAGGATGTGGGACACGAATGGGGAAGTGGTGGAAGGTGATGGTGTGAAAGGTGATGGTGTGGAAAGATCATTTTAGTAGCTTAGCCGTAAGAGTAGGGGGAAGGCAAAGATCTCATCCATGGGAATGGAGAGAGGTAGAATAAACAGGGTAGATGAAAGCCAGATAATAAGTCAAAGAAGCAATCAATAGACTTAAAATGGACAAAGCTGTTGGAGTAGATAACATCCCAGGTGAAATGCTGAGATATGGAGGAGAAGCTGTTGACATAATGTACATTAGCATGGAAAAAGTTAAGTGTACCAGAGGACTGGAGGAAAGCAGTGATAGTACCCTTGTACAAAGGGAAGGGTAGTAAAGAGGAGTGTAAGAGTTATAGTGGAATTAGCTTGCTTAGCATACCTGCAAAGGTATACGCAAGAGTAGTAACAGAGAGACTGCAGAAGATAACGGATGACAAAATAGGCGAGGAGCAGGGAGGTTTCACAAAGGGCAGGGGCTGCGTTGACCAGATAGCCTCAATGCATTTGTTGGTACAGAAGTATCTGGTCAAGAACAGAAAACTCTATGCAGCATTCATGGATTTGGAAAAAGCCTACGACAAAGTAGACTGGGAGGGTCTGTGGGATGTGTTAACAGTATATGGTGTGGGAGGAAAGTTGCTAATGGCAGTTGTGTGTACATGCTTAGATTGATATGCAGGATTCGAAGTTGCATAATAAATCGTAGGCAGTGTCCACCATCCTTTAAACTGTCTTCGTGGTGCGATGCATAAGGTGTGAGCATCCTGGGTTCGAATCCACGGACTGCCACATGTGTTTGTAAATTTCATTAATCGATTTTAGGAGTATAGTTGGTTGTTGGAAGGACCATAATAATAGGAATGCAATGGCAAATGTCAAGGTAGGGGTTAAGTTAAGTGAAAGTTTTGAGGTCAATGTCAAAGTAAAACAGGGATGTGTCATGTCAGCTTGGTTGTTCAATATATACATGGATGGAGTGATTAAAGAATGTAGGGCAGGATCAATACTTTGAAATTAAATATATAATTTCACAAATTCACTAGGGATTTCATGAAATCTCTGATTACACACATTACGCCCAACCCCGAAAGGAGCTATCCCCCCACCAAAGGTGGCTTTCTAGGGCCTTTCCTAGCTAATGCTGAGATGATTGGGTTCTAGTCATGTGGTGATGGGCTGGTCTATCAGAGTGAGAGTTGAGCGATCTCTGCCATACCCATAGCTTACTCTGACTGTTCCTTTTACTTATATATTTTCTAGATCTCAAGTGACGGCGTCTCTTCCGTGGACTGACCTCCCTACTGCAGATTGGGAGCCAAAGCGTCACATTTTTCCTTGGCCCCTAAAATTTCCCTTCATAATTGCTGAGGGGCACAGGGCCTTGGGTGGGGCTTTGGTTTCCCGGCTGTTTCTGCACCCTCCTCAGCTCTCCGCCTTGGAGTGGCTTCAGTCACCTGGCCTTTATTAGTGGTAAGCAGGGAGGGTTTTGTGGGGGTGCTCGGTTTTGGCCTTGGCCTTCTTCTGGACCTTGGGATACTTGGCCAGATAGCCTGGGGAACAGCAACAACAACAACACATATTCCCTGTAACACATTATACCAGTTTGATAAAGATCCTTCCCAACATCAAACTTGTTAGTGTTAAGAAGGAAAAGACAACTTAATATTAATAAAAAGGTTAAAATGTTAAATCTTATGAAGCTTACCTTAAAATTACAGATGAATGACAACACAGGCGTTCTCAGTGATGCAGTGGGTTTGGTGTTGGGCTGCTCTGCTACACAACAGGCCTAAATTTTGAAAACATTTATGAAATACAAAAACACAATCCACAATGCGAGCAGTGTAAACAAGGTGGCCAGTATGCCCTAATACAATATTCTTACCCATATATTTAGCTATAGGTCATTACCGACTCAAATGCCATTTCATTTCAGATTATCATCAACCCACCAATTAACTTACAAATAAACCTACTTCATTACCGGTATATCACTTCATCTAATTCATATAATGTGGAACTCCAAGCGCACTAACCATTACGGTACGCTATCAAGAAACAAAATATCCCACCAACACAATATACCCTACAATGTTATGTGGGTTATAGATGTCTCAAATTGTTATACAGTACCGTAACCCATAATTGTTATACAGTACCGTAACCCATAATTGTTATACAGTACCGTAACCCATAATTCATATTTTCGTGGTCATTCACACGCTGGGTCACGACCTTTGCATTCGCTAATTTTACTGCTTTTGATTTTGTTTTTTGTTTTTTTAAGAGACAATGAACGGAGGAAGGAAAAACACAGATAAAACAAAAAGGTCCATGTGCCTAAAGGCATCCTCCATTCATAAAATGTTTGTAACAACTGGATTTAAACTTTTGTAGATTGTAAGTTTGTGGAAAGCAATTCGAGGGAAGTGAATTCCAAAGAGTAGTAGTTCTTGGGATAAATAAATTTTGATAAGCAGAAGTTCTGCATTGTGGAGGAGAAAGTGTAAATTCATGGGCGCTCTCAGCTGCCCAAGTTCTACGGACTTGAGGGGTCACGCCCCCCCCCCTAAGGTTAATCATCATATATATTAAGTAAGGATGCTGTTAGCGGGCGTATGCGTCGTCTTCTTTACATAAGTCGTATTATCGCAGTTACGTTTGCATCTAATTTTGCGTTTTTTTAAGGAATTATCCCACGCCCATCTGTTATTTGCCCCGTGCTGCTAATATAGGTTACCGGTATATGATGACAAAAAGTCATGGGTTAACCCGGCAAGTGCAGGAAGACTCTTAAGATCCTGGGCTAAACAAAATCCATTTAAAACACCCCCAAAAAAACTTGAACCCCTTTTTTTTTTTTTTTTTTTTTTTAATTGCCCCTGGGCCATGCCAAATATTACTCCTCCACATCCCCTCCTTCTCCACTTCCCCCCCTCCTTCAGTTATCACCTATTTTCCCTGTTATTCCCTTATTCTGTGGTCTATTTTCGTGATAACATTAGCAAGTTGCAAGCAGAGCGTTGTCATCACTGTTACCAAGCGAGTGCAAGAGAGAGAGAGAGAGAGAGAGTATCGATCGACAATCTCTCTCCAAACTTGGGAAAGAGTGGAGGGGAGGGATGTTGCCTCAGCCATACATTATGTAACTCCCGACCTGTATCGCCGATTTTGACCATCCAAACACTGTTTCCACTTGTGTTATTGCTGTAACAGGTTAATACCTTTATAATCAACGTAAAATAGGCGCATATGGATAAGTATTAATGCTATTTATGGTAAAATAACGATGTTAGTGATGGGAACAGCTCAAATACGTGCGCACAGGCGTTTGGTGTCTCATACCCCCCATGCATACGTCTTAGGTTAAGGGTGGCAAAGCCCCCATCAACCCATTATCGTATCCAACGGCCACCTGTTGGATTGTAAGATTTTACGGTGTGACAGCCATGAGACCCATCAATTTTGCTGTGGGCATCCTGTATCCAAAGGCAAAAAATAATTTTATATTTACTCTGAAAATGACTTACATCTGAGTGTTTTAAGATTGTTGGATAATGGGAGAAATAAAAATTTCCGGGGATTGTAACTAATTTCATTAAACTACTGTATAATGATGAAAACTACCTAAACCCAAAAGGAAAAACCATGGAAAAATTAGTGGTAGTTTCGGTTATATTTTCCAAATTGGCACATCACATACCGTAATGCATTGGTATTATGTACATGTACTGTCCGAGAGTTATTATAAGGGAGTTTTTGCCCCCTACTGTTTAAATATATGAGAATGTCAATAAGTCCTGGGGGGGACTTGCCCCCTCTTAACTAATTTTCTATCCCACGGCACACGGCTATTTCCAAAAACAGTACCGGTAGAGCTAATTTTTCCCTTTTTATCATAATCTGTAACCCTCTATTTTCCATGATCTTCATAGCCCTCCCCACTAGGGAGGGGGGGGGGGGCTGGTTTAGCCTATACATTGTTCATTAATGGCTAAATACTCATTTCCTGCAGTCCATGCTGTAAAACAACACTAGTCTATATCAAAGAAAAAAATATAAAAACATATACAACTTTATGCTAAAACTCTTGGCTGTCACACGGTAAAAATTTAACAAGCTGTTGGGTAAATTTGGGTAAGGGTTGTGTTACCGGGCATACTGGATGATTTTACTCAGCTTAGGAAGGACCTCAGGACCTTAGGACCTCTAGTACTAAAACGGGTGAAATGTTACCTTCAGTTTTCTGTCGCGTACTATTCACCACTCCAGGAGTTGCCTTGTCCCTCTTCTATCCACTGCTTTTCTTGAAGTCGTGGACATTGTTTTGGTTTCCTTCCCCAGTCATTCCTGTAAGTATAAACTCAAATTAATAATACATTATAAACATATTCATATTGTATTATTAACCCCATCCAGCCCCACTAATTTCTGCAACTACAACAACAGTTACACTACCATATATAAACACAATCATCACAGTCTACAACTAAAAAACCTTGGATATTTTAAACATAACAAATCTAAACAACAAAATATTGCACTCTGCCGAGAACAATATGAGGAAAACCAGTAGAATCAAGTAAATTACCAAATGTCATCAGAGAACCTGTCTGGATACATTCATACAAAAGGCAGGAGACCAAAACTAGGACAAAATTCAACCGAGTGAAGAGAAACATAGAAGACGAGAACCAAAACAAAACGTATTTACACCAAAAACATCAAGTACAGGGACTTATAAGAGAACCTATCAACAAATATGAAACAAACCTAACACTACAAATAACAAACGATAAAGCCAATAACAAATTATGGGAAAATATACAACACTTAACACGAAACAGTCATGATAAGGGTAATAAAGAACTTCATATTTATAATGAAATAGGGTTGAAACTTCAACAAAATCAAGCCAAAACACTATTACAAACATACTGGTCACACATTTTCATATTTTGTTCACTAACCAAAGACATCAAACCAATACAGTGTGGAAACAGGTGTGTGTGTGTTGTGAAGGGTCATGCCTGGAAGTAAGGTGAGCGGGCATTGTGGTGGTGAGCTTTGATGTGTGTCTGCCTGCTGAGATCGGAACCTCTCCAGGAGGTCTTGGACCTGGGATTCTTTTGCTGGGGAACCCAAATGGGCCTTGGTCTCTGAGTCTTCTCCTGGGCAACAGGTTCCTGTGTAAGTTCTGTCTCGAGTCGCCCACGTATATTTATGTATGTACTGTATGTCTTTTTTAAGACCTACAGTGGTGATACTCCAGGGAACACTGTACAATCCATGGTAGCAATGTAATGCCTGGATTGTGGCAAAGTATCTGTAACTGCATTCGATGCTGAAACCTGCTTGAGCTATCACGCCAAGCGGAGTACTTCTCTTGGTGTAGTGGTCAAAGCGTTCGCCTCCCACGGGGCGGACCCGAGTTCGAATCTCGGCCGCGCCGCGCCCAAAAACCTTTGGGGCGAATTTCCACATCAGACGCAGTTCGGATGTGATTGATAAAATTGTAATTAAAAGTAATTGTCAAGTCGGCAAAAATAGTATGGTGCCGTTACGAGGTCACTTCACTGGTGGCAGCTGTAAAGGGATATCTGAGAGGCTTAGTTAGGGGAATCCCCATGGTGTACTGGCTTGCCTTAACTGGTTGGCTACAACAGTTGCTAAGGCTAGAGCTCTCAGAAATTCTCAGAGATGATGTCCCAGTGACTCCGGTTCGTTGGGGAGGTATGGTGGCAGATTTCCTGCACTGCCTCCTCGCCGTGGTGTGTGACCCGCCCGGCAAGTGACGGATATAAGGAATGTCGCTGGTGATCGTTGTCTCGGAGCCTCGCTGTAGTTGGCACGCTCAGACTTGTGCCTCGCTTGCTTTCGCTCGCTCGGAGTCTTCGCTACCTGGACGATAATGTGATGTAATGCCTGGATTGTGGCAAAGTATCTGTAACTGCATTCGATGCTGAAATCTGCTTGAGCTATCACGCCAAGCGGAGTACTTCTCTATGGTGTAGCGGCTAAGGCGCTTGCCTCCCACGTGGCGGGCTCGAGTTCGAATCTCGGCTGGGCCGCGCCCAAAAAACATTTGGGGCGAATTTCCGCATCAGACGCAGTTCGGATGTGATTGTTAAAATTGTAAATTGTAATGGTGTGTCAATGTAAAGTCGGCAAAAATTGTATGGTGCCGTTTCGAGGTCACTTCAGCAAGGTTCTTTATTTAAACACTAGACACTATAGTCTATTCACTGTAAGTAGGCGAAAATTCATGACCTCTATCCTCTGTAACTCAAAAAACGACTAGAGTAACCAAGCTAATATTTCTACCATTTGGGAAGGGTCAGTCACGGAATAGATGTGATAGTTTACAGCCAATTTTCTCTAGCCCTTTATGAGTTACAGAGGATAGAAGTCATGATTTATCGCCTAATTACAGCAAATAAAATATAGCTCATTGGAACAATAACGTATAGTTTTTAAGGTAATGCTTGTTAATCCTACCGGGATTGATGTATTAAAATGGGAAAAATGATCCACTACTGACATGCTTAATGTGAAATTCACTAATAAAATGTTACTTACTTTAGGAACAAATTACCTTATATGCTTGAAATTAGAAAAATAGTATAGTGTTCGTAAAGAAAGGCTTACAAAAAGTGGGAGAATTGAAAAATATACCATTTGTATACTGTTGCACAGTAATACAGTAATTTTGTCAATATATTCAAATATTTGTAATATATAAAACAAACAATTACTTACTGCTAGTCAAGATAGGAAGAAGATTCAAATATATTCTCCTAACCTTATTAAAGTTTTCTGACATTAACCACAATACAATATCAGCAAAATCAGAGTGAAGCCTTCCACTAACATACTTTCTTACAGTTTCTTACAGTAGATCCTCTGGAAAAAGGCAAACTATGCCTGTGTATCCAGCTCAGTACCAGTACTTGCACTGCTGCGGTCGTTCACGGTGTTGGCGGTAGCAGACGCAACATTTTTACTATTCTGTATTTTTGTTTTATAATCAAACTTCAAATCTTGTCTTCCCCATGCTTTATCAAGATTACTTTCAAACTCCCTTATTGATTCGGAATCGACTACATACTGGGGCAGTGCGTTCCACTCATTTACCACTCTATCACAAAATGAGTTCTTTGCCTTCTCAAGCCTATTTCTTTCTTTGTAAATTTTCTAAGAGTGTCCTCTCGTGCTTGTTCCCTCCCGCATCAAGAAGATACCTTCACACACATCCTCATCGTACTTTCCTGACACTATCTTAAAAGTCTCTATCATATCCCCTCTCTTTCTCCTATATGCCAGTGTCGGACTCATGGTAAATTTTCATAATAATTACAGCAATATAAATAAAATACTCACATTAGGGTCTTCCCGTGCCGCCGCACCTCCTCTGTCATCTCCATCATCTTGGCATCTGCCCGCAGATCCCGCTGTCAGGCCGGGCGCTGTAACTCTGTGCGAGGTGGCAACATGTCCTCCCGCTGCATGAAGGCTGAGGCTGGGCGGGTGTCTGACCTGAGGGGGTCAGGGGTGTCATGTGAGGCGGGGGAACTAAGGGGTAGGGTGTGGTGGCCGGGACCAGGGCGGGTAAGGTTGCGGGGGTCAGGGTGGAAGGTTACGTTCTGGTAGTAACGTTCCTCCTCCATTGCCAGGCTGGGGTTGCTGAGATGCCGACCAACACCACCCACACCGGGATAACCTCCTTCACTCAAGTTCTGGGTTGATCTGGAAAACAAGCAAAATCATAATCAACGTTACAAATGCTCTATACATGAAGTTAAAAAGGAAAAAATACCATGAACATTTTTCAAAAGCCTTTAACCCACAGAACACGGATGGCCCCCCCCCGGGCGGACAAATAGAGTCTTCATCGCGCACCCCGGAGCTGACTCCTGCTTGACTCAGGGCCAAAAGCACTTGATCGATGATTTTCTGCAGTCCGAATCGATGAATAAAAGCAGTGGACAGTGACTTAGGAATGCTTACAATGGCGGAATAAATCAAGAATAATGCATAATCCACAGTTGATCAAAAATAAACAAGCTGAAGTCGTAGGTGCCGATAATCCGATATGTCGGCCGTGTAATCAAAAGAAAAATGGACACGGTGCCAAAATGGACACGGTGCCAAAATGGACACGGTGCCAAAACCCCATTTTTATATTATTACCTTGGGTTCTGGTCAAGATTACATTATTTTATGCAGTTTAAGAAGGACCTATGTTATTCAGAGGATCAATTGAGATCGTATATTACCTTTGAGGCACCACACAGATACATTATAAGTTACAGAAAATCCTCTAATGGCAACCACAATACGATGAAGATTATGTGCTAGTGTTGAAGGGTTAACAATAAACTATAGTCCGTTTCTTTTCATCTGGCGGTAAATTGAATCCCTTTGCTACTCATTTTTCGATACTTAACTCGGCAAGTGCGGAAAGACTGATATCAGTTTTACTGGTGGGCTGTGGGAAGCCTTATATAATCCAAGGCCTAAAAAACAAACATTTAAATCAGCCCAGTATCAATTTTTTTTTTCTGCTTTTTAATTGCCCCTTGGCCATGGCAAATATCACTCCTCCACATCCCCCCCCCCCCCCCTTCAATTATTACCTTTTTCATCTTAAATTATATATGCTTACAGGTACCTACACGATAGCACTATCGTTAGTGAGTGCTATATATATTGTATATATTGTTTTTGTAATATTATATATATCTTATCAATATTTATATTTTGTACTATTATTAATGTCTTGTCAAGTTGCAAATTTGATTATAAATGAACATTTTAACACTAATTGTAGTTTCTTTTATTCATGCAGAGTTTAGTAATATTTGCCAGAACGTCCCCGACTTCCCAAATTGACTAATTCCCTGAACGTGACGATAGTGCGTTGTTATGTGTGCAATTGGTTTGCTTGGGAACCAGATTGGCTTGCTCATGTGGTGGTGTGCACCCTATGTGGTGGATTGTGTTCTTTCATTTCATAAATTATATTTTAGTAAGCGTTGTTTCCACATAGCGATTTTGATATGTTGTTTTGACTTTATATTGTCTTTGTCCCAGTTTTGGTTTGACTTTGTTTGCAAGTTTTACATTTTAATTTTAATTATATAAAAAATTTACCTCAATTGCATGAAAGGTCCGAATATTGCTCAAAGAAACTGGGTTAAAGATGTTAAAATCGCCAAATGGCATAAAATTTCAGAACTAATGGGGCTAACCATGAAGGAGAAGGGGGTCCACAAAAAGACAGCCAGCCCCCCTTAATGCCCGAGGGGATGGCCACAAATGAACCGCCTGGGTATGCATCCATAGGGCGATGCAACTCATTCCATTACTGGATTTATACCTTGTTTCTGTTCACGGGAAAGATTCTTTTTTTTTTTTTCTTTTTTTTTTTCACCCTATGTGAGTGAGGGAGACAAAAGGTAGAAATGCCTGTATCGACTGCCTCCCCCAGAGTTGAAAGAGTGACAGGGCCAAAATCAAGGGACGTTCGAGCCTAAATGCTTAACGGGGGATGGTTGGTTTTTTCTGGGCCCCCGTCTCCCTCGTGTTTAGCCCCATTAGTTTAGAAATCTTGAGACGTTCGACCAACTAGTTTAGCGATTTTAAGAACTTTAACCCTTTTGTTTGTCAATATTAGGGCCTTTCATGCCATTAAGGTGTAATTTCTTTCCTGACGATCGATAGAGAGCCTGTAGTTTTAGGAGGAATCGTCCTTTGGTCGAGATATTTTTGCTACCGAAACATTTATACATTTAACTTGAATGGGAGTCTAGGGGGTGTTTTTAAAAGCTTGATGGAGGTCTAGCGAGTAATTTGAATAATAAATATCTACAAAAAAAACAAATACACCAAAAAATAATTAGATGCCAACGCCATTTGCAAAGTTTTGGTCGAGGTGTTCTGTTCAATTAGAGTTAGGGCCCGATAGTGACGCACCAACAGACCGAGACCTCCGAGACCACCGTTTGAACCAAAGTTTTGGTCGAGGTGTTCTGTAGAGTTAGGGCCCGATAGTGACGCACCAACAGACCGAGACCTCTGAGACCACCGCTTCAACCCAAAACAGTTCAAATGGTGGTGACACACTTTAACCTTATAACTTTAAGTTAAGGATATTATTCTACCGAAACATGTATAAATTTAACTCTAATGAGAATGTAGGGGGTGTTATTTAAAGCTTGACGGAGGTCTAGCGAGTAAATTGAATAATAAATATCTAAAGAAATACACCAAAATATTTGCTTGTTTTACAAGTTTTACATTTAAAAAAACAAAAGAAATTAGCAGCCTATACATAATGCAGGAAAAGGTAACTTAAAGACAACCCTACCACTAAAGACAGATCCTACAGAACGGGTACCGTAAAAAGGCCTAACTTCCGCCAAGGGAGTATACTTCACACATTAGTGGATAAAAGTATATAAGGTACAATTATAGAAAAATGGCTCTGCATTATGGAACAACACCGCAGACTTGCTTGTTTTTCCATAACATCGTGTATTTATCCTATAACTGCGGTTTATTAAATTTTATTCCAGAATGTCCGATATTATGTCCTCTTCCAAAGTTATGTAATTTTACCGGTACCAGATATATTATCATGTTTCTTTACACCAACCAAC
The DNA here is from genome assembly GCA_032716605.1 of Paralithodes platypus. NCBI lineage: Eukaryota > Metazoa > Arthropoda > Malacostraca > Decapoda > Lithodidae > Paralithodes > Paralithodes platypus. Next base: position 35,373,317 of record CM064541.1, on the reverse strand, counting down.
TTCACATCTAAACTCAATTAATGAAATCAACAAATACATGTGGCACTCCGAGGACTCCAACCCAGGAAACTCTCATCGAAATTCCGCGCACTATGCATTACGCTATCAAGACAGTTAACACAGGTGGTAATTTACAGTGTCTAAATTTCCTCGGCATCCAAAACTAAAGGCAAGACAAATAAACCCCCAGGCCTATATTTGATTCGTGTGTTCCAGGGCGTATCACGGACCGAGATCATTGGGGCCGTCTGGAGAGCTCTCATAGGCGTGCGACGCGACGGGACTCAAAGTTAACTGCAATAAATTATAGGTCTCGGTCGGCCTCATGCACAACCGAATCCCGCGCCGCTACCCGGGTATTGTTTTATATCATACCATACTTACAGAGGCGAGCTATTGACCCCATCCTGATCCGGGAATTAAATATAGTATGGGGATTTATTTGTCTACCTCTTGGACACCACCACCTACTTAAACCATATACTGTTCTTATCAGGACTTGTATATATCTGTTCTATCAGGCCTAATATCTGTTCTTATCAGGCGCTACATAATAGAGAAAAACAAAAAAAATAAATAAAAGAAGTTTAGACACCTTGGCAAAATTATTTAACTGTCTTGATAGCGTAATGCATAAATGCGCGGAATTTCGGTGTGAGTATCCTAGGTTCGAGTCCTTGGAGTGCCACATGTATTTATTGATTTCATTAATTGAATTTAGAAGTAAAGTTGGTTGGTGAAAAAATATGAATAAATGACCGCCACACAGTCTAGAGTCTATTCATTAATAGTACAGTAGCATCAAGAAGTTCCCTCATGCCACATCATATATTAACGCCCATTACCAAGTTCTAATGTAAAACTTTCAAAATAAACAAACCAAAACGTATACGAACACAGTAAAAATACAAAATAACTAATCAAAATCTCTATGTGGAAACAACGCTTAAATCAAAATTAAAATTTAAAATTTGCAAAAAAAAAAAAAAAAAAATGGGACGACAATATAAAAGCAAAGAACTTATCAAAATTGACCTCAATTGCACGAGAGGTCCGAATATTGCTCAAGCAAACTGGGGGAAAGATGTTAAAATTGCCAAATGTTATAAAATTTCAGAACTAACGGGGCTAAACATGAGGGAGAAGGGGGCCCAGAAAAAGCCAGCCAGCCCCCCTTAAGTTAATGCCCGAGGGGATGGACACAAATGAATAGCCTGCATATGCTTCCATAGGGCGAGGCAACTCATTAAGTCTGTAATTGTATTTATAGCTTGTTCCTGTTCACTGGAGGGTGGTCACTTAAAGGGGGGATGGTTGCTTTTTTCGGGGCCCCCATCTCCCTCATGTTTAGCCCCATTAGTTTAGAAATCTTGGGACGGTCGACCAACTATTTTAGCGATTTTAAGAACTTTAACCCTTTTGTTTGTCAATATTAGGGCCTTCCATGCCATTAAGGTGTAATTTCTTTCCAGACGATCGATAGCGAGCCTGTAGTTTTAGGAGGAATCGTCCTTTGGGTCGGGATATTTTTGCTACCGAAAAATTTATAAATTTAACTTGAATGGGAGTCTAGGGGATGTTTTTAAAAGCTTGATGGAGGTCTAGCGAGTAATTTGAATAATAAATATCTACAAAAAAAACAAATACACCAAAAAATAATTAGATGCCAACGCCATTTGCAAAGTTTTGGTCGAGGTGTTCTGTTCAATTAGAGTTAGGGCCCGATAGTGACGCACCAACAGACCGAGACCTCCGAGACCACCGTTTGAACCAAAGTTTTGGTCGAGGTGTTCTGTAGAGTTAGGGCCCGATAGTGACGCACCAACAGACCGAGACCTCCGAGACCACCGTTTGAACCAAAGTTTTGGTCGAGGTGTTCTGTTCAATTAGAGTTAGGGCCCGATAGTGACGCACCAACAGACCGAGACCTCTGAGACCACCGCTTCAACCCAAAACAGTTCAAATGGTGGTGACACACTTTAACCTTATAACTTTAAGTTAAGGATATTTTTCTACCGAAACATGTATAAATTTAACTCTAATGAGAATGTAGGGGGTGTTATTTAAAGCTTGATGGAGGTCTAGCGAGTAAATTGAATAATAAATATCTAAAGAAATACACCAAAATATTTGCTTGTTTTACAAGTTTTACATTTAAAAAAACAAAAGAAATTAGCAGCCTATACATAATGCAGGAAAAGGTAACTTAAGACAACCCTACCACTAAAGACAGATCCGACAGAACGGGTACCGTAAAAAGGCCTAACTTCCGCCAAGGGAGTATACTTCACACATTAGTGGATAAAAGTATATAAGGTACAATTATAGAAAAATGGCTCTGCATTATGGAACAACACCGCAGACTTGCTTGTTTTTCCATAACATCGTGTATTTATCCTATAACTGCGGTCTATTAAATTTTATTCCAGAATGTCCGATATTATGTCCTCTTCCAAAGTTATGTAATTTTACCGGTACCAGATATATTATCATGTTTCTTTACACCAACCAACTTCACATCTAAACTCAATTAATGTAATCAACAAATACATGTGGCACTCCGAGGACTCCAACCCAGGAAACTCTCATCGAAATTCCGCGCACTATGCATTACGCTATCAAGACAGTTAACACAGGTGGTAATTTACAGTGTCTAAATTTCCTCGGCATCCAAAACTAAAGGCAAGACAAATAAACCCCCAGGCCTATATTTGATTCGTGTGTTCCAGGGCGTATCACGGACCGAGATCATTGGGGCCGTCTGGAGAGCTCTCATAGGCGTGCGACGCGACGGGACTCAAAGTTAACTGCGATAAATTATAGGTCTCGGTCGGCCTCAAGCACAACCGAATCCCGCGCCGCTACCCGGGTATTGTTTTATATCATACCATACTTACAGACGCGAGCTATTGACCCCATCCTGATCCGGGAATTAAATATAGTATGGGGATTTAGTTGTCTACCTCTTGGACACCACCACCTACTTAAACCATATACTGTTCTTATCAGGACTTGTATATATCTGTTCTATCAGGCCTAATATCTGTTCTTATCAGGCGCTACATAATAGAGAAAAACAAAAAAAATAAATAAAAGAAGTTTAGACACCTTGGCAAAATTATTTAACTGTCTTGATAGCGTAATGCATAAATGCGCGGAATTTCGGTGTGAGTATCCTAGGTTCGAGTCCTTGGAGTGCCACATGTATTTATTGATTTCATTAATTGAATTTAGATGTAAAGTTGGTTGGTGAAAAAATATGAATAAATGACCGCCACACAGTCTAGAGTCTATTCATTAATAGTACAGTAGCATCAAGAAGTTCCCTTATGCCACATCATATATTAACGCCCATTACCAAGTTCTAATGTAAAACTTTCAAAATAAACAAACCAAAACGTATACGAACACAGTAAAAATACAAAATAACTAATCAAAATCTCTATGTGGAAACAACGCTTAAATCAAAATTTAAATTTAAAATTTGCAAAATAAAAAATGGGACAACAATATAAAAGCAAAGAACTTATCAAAATTGACCTCAATTGCACGAGAGGTCCGAATATTGCTCAAGCAAACTGGGGGAAAGATGTTAAAATTGCCAAATGTTATAAAATTTCAGAACTAACGGGGCTAAACATGAGGGAGAAGGGGGCCCAGAAAAAGCCAGCCAGCCCCCCTTAAGTTAATGCCCGAGGGGATGGCCACAAATGAATAGCCTGCATATGCTTCCATAGGGCGAGGCAACTCATTAAGTCTGTAATTGTATTTATAGCTTGTTCCTGTTCACGGGAGGGTGGTCACTTAAAGGGGGGATGGTTGGTTTTTTCGGGGCCCCCATCTCCCTCATGTTTAGCCCCATTAGTTTAGAAATCTTGGGACGGTCGACCAACTATTTTAGCGATTTTAAGAACTTTAACCCTTTTGTTTGTCAATATTAGGGCCTTCCATGCCATTAAGGTGTAATTTCTTTCCAGACGATCGATAGCGAGCCTGTAGTTTTAGGAGGAATCGTCCTTTGGGTCGGGATATTTTTGCTACCGAAAAATTTATAAATTTAACTTGAATGGGAGTCTAGGGGGTGTTTTTAAAAGCTTGATGGAGGTCTAGCGAGTAATTTGAATATTAAATATCTACAAAAAAAACAAATACACCAAAAAATAATTAGATGCCAACGCCATTTGCAAAGTTTTGGTCGAGGTGTTCTGTTCAATTAGAGTTAGGGCCCGATAGTGACGCACCAACAGACCGAGACCTCCGAGACCACCGTTTGAACCAAAGTTTTGGTCGAGGTGTTCTGTAGAGTTAGGGCCCGTTAGTGACGCACCAACAGACCGAGACCTCCGAGACCACCGTTTGAACCAAAGTTTTGGTCGAGGTGTTCTGTTCAATTAGAGTTAGGGCCCGATAGTGACGCACCAACAGACCGAGACCTCCGAGACCACCGTTTGAACCAAAGTTTTGGTCGAGGTGTTCTGTAGAGTTAGGGCCCGATAGTGACGCACCAACAGAACACCGTTTAAAAGTTAGATAGTGACGCACCAACAGACAACTTTAACCAAAGTTTTGGTCGAATATTTTTCTACCGAAACATGTATAAATTTAACTCTAATGAGAATGTAGGGGGTGTTATTTAAAGCTTGACGGAGGTCTAGCGAGTAAATTGAATAATAAATATCTAAAGAAATACACCAAAATATTTGCTTGTTTTACAAGTTTTACATTTAAAAAAACAAAAGAAATTAGCAGCCTATACATAATGCAGGAAAAGGTAACTTAAAGACAACCCTACCACTAAAGACAGATCCGACAGAACGGGTACCGTAAAAAGGCCTAACTTCCGCCAAGGGAGTATACTTCACACATTAGTGGATAAAAGTATATAAGGTACAATTATAGAAAAATGGCTCTGCATTATGGAACAACACCGCAGACTTGCTTGTTTTTCCATAACATCGTGTATTTATCCTATAACTGCGGTTTATTAAATTTTATTCCAGAATGTCCGATATTATGTCCTCTTCCAAAGTTATGTAATTTTACCGGTACCAGATATATTATCATGTTTCTTTACACCAACCAACTTCACATTTAAATTAAATTAATGAAATCAACAAATACATGTGGCACTCCGAGGACTCCAACCCAGGAAACTCTCATCGAAATTCCGCGCACTATGCATTACGCTATCAAGACAGTTAACACAGGTGGTAATTTACAGTGTCTAAATTTCCTCGGCATCCAAAACTAAAGGCAAGACAAATAAACCCCCAGGCCTATATTTGATTCGTGTGTTCCAGGGCGTATCACGGACCGAGATCATTGGGGCCGTCTGGAGAGCTCTCATAGGCGTGCGACGCGACGGGACTCAAAGTTAACTGCGATAAATTATAGGTCTCGGTCGGCCTCAAGCACAACCGAATCCCGCGCCGCTACCCGGGTATTGTTTTATATCATACCATACTTACAGACGCGAGCTATTGACCCCATCCTGATCCGGGAATTAAATATAGTATGGGGATTTAGTTGTCTACCTCTTGGACACCACCACCTACTTAAACCATATACTGTTCTTATCAGGACTTGTATATATCTGTTCTATCAGGCCTAATATCTGTTCTTATCAGGCGCTACATAATAGAGAAAAAAAAAGTAAAAAAATAAAAGAAGTTTAGACACCTTGGCAAAATTATTTAACTGTCTTGATAGCGTAATGCATAAATGCGCGGAATTTCGGTGTGAGTATCCTAGGTTCGAGTCCTTGGAGTGCCACATGTATTTATTGATTTCATTAATTGAATTTAGAAGTAAAGTTGGTTGGTGAAAAAATATGAATAAATGACTGCCACACAGTCTAGAGTCTATTCATTAATAGTACAGTAGCATCAAGAAGTTCCCTCATGCCACATCATATATTAACGCCCATTACCAAGTTATAATGTAAAACTTTCAAAATAAACAAACCAAAACGTATACGAACACAGTAAAAATACAAAATAACTAATCAAAATCTCTATGTGGAAACAACGCTTAAATCAAAATTAAAATTTAAAATTTGCAAAATAAAAAAAACGAAACTGGGACGACAATATAAAAGCAAAGAACTTATCAAAATTGACCTCAATTGCACGAGAGGTCCGAATATTGCTCAAGCAAACTGGGGGAAAGATGTTAAAATTGCCAAATGTTATAAAATTTCAGAACTAACGGGGCTAAACATGAGGGAGAAGGGGGCCCAGAAAAAGCCAGCCAGCCAGCCCCCCTTAAGTTAATGCCCGAGGGGATGGCCACAAATGAATAGCCTGCATATGCTTCCATAGGGCAAGGCAACTCATTAAGTCTGTAATTGTATTTATAGCTTGTTCCTGTTCACGGGAGGGTGGTCACTTAAAGGGGGGATGGTTGGCTTTTTCGGGGCCCCCATCTCCCTCATGTTTAGCCCCATTAGTTTAGAAATCTTGGGACGGTCGACCAACTATTTTAGCGATTTTAAGAACTTTAACCCTTTTGTTTGTCAATATTAGGGCCTTTCATGCCATTAAGGTGTAATTTCTTTCCTGACGATCGATAGCGAGCCTGTAGTTTTAGGAGGAATCGTCCTTTGGGTCGGGATATTTTTGCTACCGAAAGATTTATAAATTTAACTTGAATGGGAGTCTAGGGGGTGTTTTTAAAAGCTTGATGGAGGTCTAGCGAGTAATTTGAATAATAAATAAAAAAAGTATTCATGTCAAATTTCCTATAAATTATCATATTAATTCCAATGTTAAAACTACTTTGTAATAGTTTGACACCCTGTTATAGAGTGTACTAATAATATTAAGCATGTTACAGCATGTTACGGTACTTATTTCTCACAAGCGCCCATCTTTTCCGCAGAATTCGATCGCTCTCGGGGGGGGGGGGGGGGGGCGCACAAATCACTTAAATTAATTCAACACAAAACCTACACGTTTCCGCTCCCTTCTCAGCTCCCCGCCATGGGGTGGCTTCGGTCACTCCAGGCTTTATTGTGGTCGGCAGGGAGGGTTCTGTGGGGGCGCTCTGTTATGGCCTTGCTCGGGGCCTTAGGGCTGTTCGGCCAGGCAGCTTGGGGAACAACAATAGCGACACTCTAATAGACATACGAAAACAGTTGTACAGTACTTAGCTTAAATACAGTGGGCTAAATGGTGATTGAAGAGATACTACCAGTCTTCAGGCTTCTATGACGGGTTATGCTGCTCGGCCATTGTTGACTTCATCTGCAAGAGAAGGCACTCATTAACCCTTTGAGTACCAGCAACGTGTGTTATATTGTATTCTAGCTATATTTAGACAAGAGTATGCAGCTTAGGAAGGATCTGTGGTAGTTAACCCATTGGCTGCGGCTATGTTTGGGCTATTTAGGGCATATTCAGGCACTCCTGAATGATAAATCAAGCATCTGCATTAGATGAAGTGTATTCTGCCGAAAACTAGGCGAAAATAGCTTCAAAATGACACCAGAACGGACCGTGTACGTGGTCTGGTTCACCCGCAGTGGTTCCAGTGAAACGCAGGAACCCCACTATTATGTAACACTCGCTCGCTTGGCTACACTGATGAGAAAGACAGAGATTTTAAAGCCTGGAAATTGCTGTAACTTGCCAAAACATTCCAGAACGTCACCCGCAGCGAAAGGGTTAAAAGGGTTGGTTGAGATTGTTTTAAGCCATCTTATTGCTAGAGGTCCTTCCAAATCTGAATATCAAGGGTTGGTTGAGATTGTTTTAAGGGGAGGTATTTAGTTTGTTCCCTACTTTTTCATCAAGCTTAAAATTACATCCCGTAGACCCCCTTTCAAGATAAATTTGTAAATTTTTCGGTAGAAAAATGTCCAGGCCGGAGGCCGGTTGCTCTTAAATTACAGGCTCGCTATCGCTTGCCAGGAAAAAATCGACACCTAAATGGCACGAAAGGTCTTAAAATTGACAGAAATGGGGCAAAATGTTTTAATATCGCCAAACTAATGGGGTGACCGTCTTAAAATCTCAAAAGCAATGGGGCTAAACATGAGGGAGAAAGGGGTCCAGAAAAAATCCCTCGAGTGGATATCTCCCCTTAACCTAAGAAGTGCACATGGGGGTCATTAGAAACGTCCGCCTGTGCTGACGTATTTGAGCTGTTTCCATCACTAAAATATTCATTTTACCATAAATAGCATTAATACTTATCCATACACGCCTATTATGGGTTGATTATAAAGGTATTAACCTGAAACAACAATAAAACAAGTGAAAACAGCGTTTGGATGGTCAAAATCGAAGATACAGACCGCGAGTTATATAATGTATGGGTGAGGCAACCTGCTTTCCCGCCAATTTCCCCCAAGGCCACTGAGACACAGTCGATCGATACTCTCTCTCTCTCTCTAGCACTCTAACAGAGATGACAATGCCCTGCTTGCAACTCGCTAATGTTAGCACGAAAATATACCTCAGAAGAAGGGAATAACAGGGAAAATAGGTGATAACTGAAGGAGGGGAGGAAAGTGGGGAAGGAGGGGAGGTAGAGGAGTGATGTTTTGCATGGCCCAGGGGCCAAAAAAAAAAATAAATAAATAAATAAATAAATTGATGTTTAAAGTTGATTTTTTTTCCCTCTGACTCTTAAGAGTCTTCCCGCAGTCCGCCGGGGGAACTCTGAAGAGTCTTCCCGCAGTTCCCGGGTTAAGACATTACCCTCTGAGGATTATGATGCATTTTCAGTCTATTCTGGATATCAACAAATTTAGTTCACTAAAGGGCTGGTGTACCTATTGGCAGGTTTGATCCGATCCAATAATTGTGACCGCAAGTGTGCGAATATCGCCTCAAAAAACTCCTTGGTATATAATTGGCGGAACCTCTCCGGGAGGTCTGGGACCGGGGGAGTGATGGAGGTCCTTAGTATCCCTGGGCAATCTACATGTGTGCCAAAAAAAAAAAAAATTGGGTCCCTGTTTGGGCTCTGTCTCGAGTCGGCCATGGAAGGGCATTTACAAATAAACATTAAAATATCTACATTAGAGATACTGGTATCTCTATTAAGCTAGATAGAGGTCTAGGGAGTAAATTACAAAAAATTCTACATAAAAAAAATAAAAAATAAAAAAAACAATAACATTGCCGTACCTAAGCAAACCTATCTAATAGTAACCAGCATTAAAGCAAAAGAAGCATCTTCCACTAAACACGTTATACCGGTACTGCTGCTGTTGCCAGATGATTTTACTCAACATATAAAATTTACTTTTTAGAATAAGTGGTTCAAATGGTAGCCTACTGGTATCTTAATTGACCACTTGGGACTTTCAGGCTATGAGGAAGTTGGAGCTGTAATTGATGCAGTTTTAGTACAGAATGGTAGCGCGCCAATTTTGAGAGTTAGGCGACGATCTAATTACCGGTATGTCTAGTTTGACTAAAACAAAAAATCTGAGTTTAGTCATATACTGTACCTGTATCATCTATAAACTTTCCTAACGTAACCTAAGCTAGTATTATTAGCTGGGACCACACCCCTGCTTGTACAGTTGATAACCATGTAAACAAAGCGACGCACCCAACTTTCCGAATCGGCGCAATCCTATATTAACCCAGGAGCTGCGGGAAGACTCAAGAGTTTCCCCGAGCGACTGCGGGAAGACTCTTAAGATCCTGGGCCTAAAAAAATCCATTTAAAACACCCCCAAAAAACTTGAATCTTTTTTTTTTTTTTTGCCCCTGGGCCATGCTAAATATCACTCCTCCACATTCCCCCCTCCTTCAATTATCACCTATTTTCCCTGTTATTCCCTTATTCTGTGGTCTATTTTCGTGCTAACATTAGCGAGTTGCTAGCAGGGCGTTGTCATCAGTGTTACCAAGCGTGGGAATTAGGGGAGAAGTCAGGAAGAGAATTGAGAGGTACCTCCAGTGTCTCCCAAAGCTTCGTGAGTGGAAGGTTGGCTCACACTCACTCACACACATACTCTCTCGCTTTCATTTCGCGATTTTGACCAGCCAAACACTGTTTCCACTTGTTTTATTGTTGTAACTGGTTAATATCTTTATATTAATAGTAAAATAGGCGCATATGAATAAGTATTAACGATATTTATGGTAAAATAACGATGTTAGTGATAGGAACAGCTCAAATACGTGCGTACAGGCGTGTGGTGTCTCATACCCCCCATGTGCAGCCGAGAGGTTAAAACTGCACCCTGTGATCATCAATATTTAGCACAATTACCAGCTAAAACACGGTTGTAGACCTCGTAAAACTACATAAAACCACACTTTGTGTGCAGCACTCGTTCTTTAAATTTATGAATGAAACCTATATTAGTACCGGTACTGTCTTGATAGCGTAATGCTTAGTGTGCGGAATTTTGGTGTGAGTATCCTAGGTTCGAGTTCTTGATTTCATTAGTTAGGTTTATTTGTAAATTAATTGGTGGGTTGGTGAAAACTAAAATGAAATTATATCGATGCTTACGGCTCCAACTTCCTTATAGCCTGAAAATCGTAAAAGGTCAATTCACCTTCTGATTACACAACTCAAACATAAACTTAATACAATTGTCGAATGATTACCAGAAAAGAATACTCAACGATTCTATAATACTGTACTGTACTTAATACTTCTATCTCACAACATTTTCTTTAAGCCAGTGTCACACAACCACTTTTTCTGGATTTATTGAGTTTGTTTGACCCTTTACATTACTAAAGGTCCTTCCTAAAAATACATAAAATGTTCTAATGATAGCCAGAATAAACTAAAATGCATCATACTCCTCAAAGGGTTAAGTTTATGATTAAGTCAGTAACTGTCCCCTGTCCACTTTTCCAGTCAATTGTGGTCTGGCATCTTTTTTAATTACAGATATATATACTAGTTCAGTCTCTTAAAAAAAAATATATATTCAGTCTAGTTGTCGATTCCAATGACAAAATAGCAAAAACCAAGTACCGGTATGAGAAAAAAGTTGCTCATCAAACATTGACGGAGCAAGCGCCACAGGTCACAGGCTGTATCAGTGTAGCACGGTTGGTAGAGCACTCGCCTGCAAACCATGAGGTTGAGGGTTTACTGTACTGTGACATTTGGCAGCTAGCAGTACTGTGGCGTCTGATATATAGAACACTGGCTGGCCCGAGACTCAAACCCTCAACTTCACGGTCACGGTTAGCAGCCGTGTGCTCTAATAACCACGCTACAGCCATTGCTAATGGATAATACAGATTCCCCTTGGGTTACGTTCCTGAACACCCAATCTTAAATGGAAAAATAGTATAGCAAACCATAAAGTTTATGGGATAAATGGGGATGCGTTCTCAGACCAGCCAAAACACAAACGCCATAAATTCTATAATAATAACGTAAATCGGGGCATCGGGCAATCAGGAAGATCTGTACAGTATATAACTTATTGATGTTACCTTAATCATTGTGACCTTGTAGTTGTCTGGTGACGACGGGAAGGGTTAGTCTGGTGTGGTAGGTGGATGTGTTGCTACCGTGACAAACTCAACATGCAAGATAAAGCAAACATTACAATACAGTACAGTATTTTATTTAGATACTACATTTTGCTCAAGGAGGTTTAGGTAGAATGTAGAATTTGGGCATACCGCCAGCCTTGTTTACACTACACAGAGACGGGGCGGACGCTTGCCATCCTGTTCCCGTCTATTTTGACTGCCTTTGGATACAATAATATGTTGAGGGGGGCTTTGCCCCCCTCACCCCCCCATGATATATTGTCATCATCATATAAATTGCCAGCAGGGGGCAAACAACGAAGAAAAATCACCGTCAAAATAGACGCGAACTTAACCACGGTGATCGAAAAATGTAAACATGACGGCGGGGGCGCCGTCGGACGCTTGTATTTATGTTCCCGTCTCTTTTGAATGCCATTGGATACAATAATATGTTTCTCCCTCCCCCCCCCCCCCCCCCCCCCATGACATATTGTCATCATCATAATTATATATTGCCAACAGGGGGCAAATAACCGAGAAAAAAATTGCCGTCAAAATAGACGCGTAGTTAACTGCGGCGATCGCCCTATGTAAACATGACGACCGACCGTACGCCCGGAATCTACATCCATCCCGGAGGGTTTTTCTGGACCCTCATGTTTAGCCCTCTTAGTTTTCAGACTTTTAGATGTTTGCCCCATTAGTTTGGCAATTTCGAGACCTTTTATACCATTTAGGTGTTGAATTGTTTCCTAGCGAGCGAGAGTGAACCAGCCTCTGGCCGGGAAATTTTTCTTCTGAAAACTGTACAAATGTATCTTGAAGGGGGGTCTTGGAGGTGATTTATAAGCTTGATGGAGGTCCAAGGAGGAAACTAACCCTGCAACACAACACAAGTACAGTACTGTATTATGTTTGTTTACAGTACAGTTGCAGTCAAAAATTCTAGTACATATCGAGCCCTTACCCTTATTTATTGAACCACTTAAGTGCTAATATAACGTCAATAATTAATAAGGCGATTGAATTAGCGAGACACCTTTGATAATTTATAAAGCGCCTAAAACTAATCACAATTCAAATATCAGGGTAAAAATGAATACGAATAATGACACCGGTACATACATACATGTTTAGAGACAGCTTCATCCACATAGAGCGTGGTTTTAGTCTCTTTACTGTAGTACAGAACAATAAAGACTTGCCACAACACAACCCCAACATGTCATCACAGTGGCCGATGTTGGTATAGCGCTAACAATGTTTCAGCAAAACTCAATAAAGTCCCCCTGAAGCACTTTGCACCTGGTGAAATCGCATCACACCAGCCTTAACCGTGCTACAATAAGGCATTAACAAGAAATCACCGTAACTGTTACAGAGGCTGACTGCACCACCGAATTGGCGGGCGGTTGGGTCGTTGCATCCCTACGCCAGAGAGAAAGGCCGACTTGTGCCAGTGGGCTGTTATACTGAATCCAACTTCCTCATCAATAACGCAATTAATTATACAACCCACAAACCATGTAGAAAAATGACCGATCAAAGAAAGAAGACTGCTGGATGCTTACTGGTTAATCACGATGCAAAAAATCATCGTTGCTTCACAAGGTAACAGCCGGGTGTGCCAACTGGACAACATAACTATAATGCTTGCCTAACACAGCAAACAAAACAATAACAACAACTGTAATGCTTGCCTAACACAGCAAACAAAACAATAACAACAACTGTAATGCTTGCCTAACACAGCAAACAAAACAATAACAACTGTAATGCTTGCCTAACACAGCAAACAAAACAACAACAACTGTAATGCTTGCCTAACACAGCAAACAAAACAATAACAATAATAATAATGGTAATGTAAATATTAGCCAGAGATAAATACAGTAAACAGCCCGAGAAAACGTTGATTATTTATAGACAGTCCACTGGCATAAGTTAGTCTTTCTCTCTCTGGCGTACGGATGCGGCGACCCCATCGCTCACCACTTTGAATGTGCAGTCAGCCGCTTTCTGCGTTTGCTTCTTATTTGATATTTTTTTGGGTTGAGGGGGGTAAAGCACCCTTCCACCCCTCCCAAGACTTATTGTCATCAATATATATAATGACAGCAAGGGGCAAATAACCGCTGGCTGTGGGATAATTTCAGAAAAAAAAGGTGATAGGCTACCCAATGCATAAAGAGTGCTCGCCCCGCGATATTCTCCTGTAATATCATGATACCGTATTTTCTTGTTGTAAACTGCCTTATAGCACGGTTAAGGCTGGTGTGGTGCAGATACTGCAGGTGCAAATGCTGCATGGGGACTGTAGTGTATATGAGTTGGTGACAATGCGCATGGCGTTAAGTCATCTAAGTGAGTTGGGAACACTGCGAGAGGATAGCGAGACGGCTGTAAACAAAGACTGTAAAAGCGGGCTGAGGAATAAACCACTAAAGTACAGCGGAATTTGTGTCAACCCTTTAATTATATGCTGTACAATACATTTGGCGACGAGGATGAAGTTCGCTAGCATGTGCTGAGATGACCAGAAGCCGAAAATAGTGAAGACAGGCAAGATGAGCAGCTCGGTAATACTGGATGTTGGTGGCCTCAGGGAGTTTGATGTCCAAGGTGAACCCCATTCCCTAGCACAAAGATGGAAGCTGTGGAAGAGATCTTTCAATCTATTCGTTGTTGGGAAGGGTGTGAAAGAGGAGCAACAGAAGACTGCATTACTTCTTCATACCGCTGGATCGGCAGTGCAAGAAATCTTTTATGCCTTGGTGGGTGAGGATGATGCAAAGGGCTACAGTGAAACAGTGAAGATTCTAGACGAGTATTTTACACCTAGGACTAATATACCTTTTGAGAGACATGTGTTTAGACAGATAAGCCAGTCAAGTACGGAGACAGTAGATCAGTATGTGTGTAGGCTAAGACAGCGTAATGCAACTTGTGATTTTGGAGATAAGGTAGAAGAATACATGAGGGACCAGCTGATTGATAAATGTTATTCTCCAAAACTGAGAAGGAAATTTTTAGAATTGGATGGCTCTGTAACACTGCAGAGGTTGCTCCAAGTGGCGAGGGCTCAAGAAGCAGTTGACAGGCAAATGGAGGTAATGGAAGTAGACAAGCCTAGCCCTACTACAAGCCAGATTAACGAGGTGGATTCCGAAGTGAACGCTATGAGGGGGGGAGACTCGACGTGGAAGGAACCCAGCCTACCCAGGATCATGTACAAGCAGCCGTGCAGGGAGGAACGACGACAACCAGGACCAGGTCAAGAAAGAATGTTACCGCTGTGGAGGTTTTGGCCACTTTGCCAGGGATGAGTTTTGCCCAGCGAGAGGACGTAAGTGCAACAAGTGTGGCAAAGTAGGACATTTCAGGATCAAGTGCCACACCCCAATACCTGTGGATTACCAGCGGGAGGCACGGCAAGGAGGGAAGACTACCACCAACACGCACTTGGTTGAGAGTGGGAGCAACAAAAAGGGATAATTTACTGGGGACAACAGGGAATTTGCATTTTCCGTATCAAATGAATACAAAGATCAGAATAGGCCTAATGTGTTAATTCAGCTTCAGGTTGGGGGTGTTCGAGTGAAGGATGTAATGATTGATTCGGGAGCTACTAGTAATGTAATGGGGGTAGAAACTTGGGAAATGTTAAAATCTTGTAAAGTTATTTAAATGCAAATCAAGAAAAGGTGCAAAGCAGTTATTTGCTTATGGTAGTAGTGAACCCCTGCCTACATTAGGAACTTTTACAGCAGAGCTTCACTGCCCAGCCAATGATCAGAGATGTGTAGCTGAATTTGTTGTGGTCGACTGGCCAGGGAGGACCCTCTTGTGCAAAAATACTGCAGAAACCCTTAATATTTTGAGAATTGGGTCATTTCATGTAAACAATGTTAGTGAACTGCCGGAGGAGATAAAGGACAAATACGACAAACTCTCTGTGGGTATTGGGAAGCTAAAAGATTATGAGCTTAAGCTGAACATTGACGAGAGTGTTTTCCCGGTGGCTCAAAGAGTGAGAAGAATTCCATTCGGTTTAAGAGATAAGCTGGATGACAAACTGGATGAGTTATTGAAGAACGACATCATCGAGGAGGTACCGGAGGGTCCCACTAGCTGGGTATCCCCTTTAGTTGTAGCCCCAAAACAAAATGGTGATAGAATCTGTGTTGACATGAGAAAGGCTAATGAGGCTATAATCAGGGAACGCCAACCTATTCCCACTGTGGAGGAACTGCTGCAAGACCTAAATGGAAGTACTGTATTCAGTAAACTTGATCTAAAGTGGGGTTTTCACCAGATAGTTTTGGATGAATCAAGTCGGTACATTACGACTTTTGCTACTCACAGGCGACTTTACAGGTATAAGAGGTTAATGTTTGGGGTCAGTTCAGCACCGGAGAAATACCAGCAGATAATCCAGGGGGTGATCAGGAGTTGTAAAGGGGGTAGCCAATATTGCTGATGATCTCATTGTTTATGGGAGGGATGAGAAAGAACATGATGAGAGGTTACTAGCAGTTCTGAGCAGGTTTGGAGGAGGCTGGTCTTACCCTCAATGCAGGGAAGTGTGAATTCAGGCTTAGGAAATTCCATTTTTTTGGTCACAAGATAACACAGAATGGTGTGAAACCTAGTGAAGAGAAAATAGGTGATATACGAGATGCAGTGGCACCGAGTAATACAGGGGAAGTGAGATCATTCATGGGGCTTGTGCAGTATGTGTCTAGATTTATACCAAATTTGTCAACTGTAGCTGAGCCAATTCAGAGGCTTACTCTCAAAAATGTAACGTTTGAGTGGGGTGAGGAGCAACAGAGAAGTTTTTGACCATTTGAAAAAATGTCTAACGTCAACAAGAGTACTTGCATATTTCAAGCCAAATTGTAAAACGAGGATTGTAGCAGATGCCTCGCCAACTGGTCTAGGGGCAGTTTTACTTCAGCTGCTAGGTGGTCTATGGAGGGTAATATCCTATGCCTCGAGGAGCTTGACAGACGTCGAGCACAGGTATAGCCAGACAGAAAGAGAAGCACTGGCACTAGTGTGGGCATGCGAGAGGTTTAATCTGTATGTGTTTGGTCGTAAATTTGAATTAGAAACTGACCACAAACCATTAGAGTTCATCTATTCATCTAGATCAAAACCGTCAGCCCGAGTAGAGAGGTGGGTACTCAGGCTGCAGCATATGATATTAATGTTGTATACCGACCGGGTGTAGGCAATATACCGTCAGCCCGAGTAGAGAGGTGGGTACTCAGGCTGCAGCATATGATATTAATGTTGTATACCGACCGGGTGTAGGCAATATACCGTCAGCCCGAGTAGAGAGGTGGGTACTCAGGCTGCAGCATATGATATTAATGTTGTATACCGACCGGGTGTAGGCAATATACCGTCAGCCCGAGTAGAGAGGTGGGTACTCAGGCTGCAGCATATGATATTAATGTTGTATACCGACCGGGTGTAGGCAATATACCGTCAGCCCGAGTAGAGAGGTGGGTACTCAGGCTGCAGCATATGATATTAATGTTGTATACCGACCGGGTGTAGGCAATATTGCTGATGTGTTATCTAGGCTGAATTCTGGAGTACAGAGGGACAAAGGTGAAACTTATGACTATGTTCGGGCAGTAGTGGAGAGCAATGTTCCTGTTGCTTTATCAGCAAGAGAGATTGAGCAAGAGTCCATCAATGATGATCAGTTACAGAGGGTAAAAACCAGTATTAAAACTGGAGACTGGAGGCTTACTAAAGCTACACCATTCTTTCCTATTAAAGAAGAACTTTGTGTTTATGGTGAACTCTTGCTGAGAGGCAACAGGATTGTGATACCACAAAGCTTGAGGGATAGGGTACTTGAGCTAGCCCATGAAGGACACCAGGGTATAGTAAAAACAAAATACAGGTTGCGAAGTAAAGTATGGTGGCCTAAAATTTATGCAGATATGGAGAAAAGATGCAAGACTTGTCAAGGGTGCCAAGCAGTGGGTGATTACCCAGCACCTGAACCAATGTCACAGGTTTTGCCTCCCAGTGGACCGTGGCAGGATTGTAGCGCAGACCTGTTGGGGCCTTTACCAACAGGAGAATCCCTGTTAGTGATAGTAGACTACTACAGTAGGTTCTTAGAGGTGGTGATTATGAAGTCTGTAACTAGCACTAAAGTAATAGAAGCCCTTCTACCAATTTTTGCCAGGTTCGGCATGCCTGTTTCACTCAGGACAGACAATGGGACCCAGTTTGTTTCAGAAGAGTTTGAAGCCTTTTTAGCAGAAAATGGTATTGAACACAGGAAAACAACACCTTTGTGGCCACAAGCAAATGGGGAAGTGGAGAGACAGAACCGTACAATCATGAAAGTTCTGCGGGTGGCACAGGTGGAAGTGAAAAACTGGTGTCAGGAGCTTCTGAAATTCCTCATTGCTTACAGGTCACCACCTCAGGTGACTACTGGAACTACTCCTTACTTTTTGATGTTTGGGCGTGAGAGATCAAAATTACCTGAATTACAACCTGGTACCGGTAGTGAGTTTTACAATGAGGAATTTAGGGATAAAGACTGGTCTAATAAAATAAAAGGTAAAGTGTACGCTGATGAAAAGAGACATGCAGCTGAGCGAGTCATTGAGCCTGGAGACCGGGTCTTAGTCAGGCCAGCTAAAACAAACAAACTGTCTCCCAATTTCTGTCCTGAACCATTTGAGGTTATTTCTAGAGAGGGAGGGGAAGTGACGGTTAGAAGTGAGTCTGGGGGACAAGTGAGGAGAAACTTGTCGTTTGTAAAGAAGTATTGGGAACCGAGTGTATGAGAAGCAAATGATAAGGGTGTAAGCTTGGAGGGAAACGCAACATCACCTCTGCACACTGCTAATCGGGTGCCGATGCCAGTAATTCCAGTTAGTTCCGCAGTGATACCAGTACAGTTATCCCCATCTGGTCAAAATATACATGAAAAGAATGGACATATGGTTGAAAGAATACCAGTACCTATAATACCTAAAAGTCCTACAGATGGGCAAGAATCCCCAGGTTATCAAATCACTAGAGTTAGACCAGCAAGGGAAATCAGAAGGCCAAAACGATTTGAGGGCTATGATTTGTCTGGCGGATAGTGTAGAGAATGGTGTTGTGGGTTGCCTCTAGGGTACTGTAGGTTACAGTACAGTACCGGTAGATAATTTGATACCAGTATCTTTATTACCATTTTATGAATATTATTAGTCAGACAGGAATATGTTGTTTTATCATTTTCAGGTACTGTATTGAGAATGTAATTGATGCCATTATTATTTTAATCTTTGATTTTCTCAAATGCCAAGTGTGCCTTTATGTTATTGTCTATTCATAAAAAGGGTTTATGTCTAAAGAAGGGAGGGATGTAGTGTATATGAGTTGGTGACAATGCGCATGGCGTTAGTCATCTAAGTGAGTTGGGAACACTGTGAGAGGATAGCGAGAGGCGGCTGTAAAAGCGGGCTGAGGAATAAAGTACAGCGGAATTTGTGTCAACCCTTTAATTATATGCTGTACATTACAGGGACTTTGTTGAATCTTGCGATCAACGAAGTCGGCACCAAAATTGTGGGGTAAAACTCTACTTAGGCCCTCTACTGTAAAAAATGATACCAGTAGTCCGACTGATTTTTAATAAGTCACAGGGTGTGCCATTCTGTACCTCATGGCAACGACCACGGCCCAATTGTCATAACACCATTATACAGTAGGCCTACCTGTATTACAACACAAACAACTGAAACCACACTCTTTGTTGATGAAGTGGTCTTTAATGTAAAACATACTCCATATACAGTATAAAGTAGGCCTATATTTGTATTAATTTCACCACAACACCAAACACCTCCAATTAAATTAATGAAAGCATATGCCGTATGTGATCCACCGGGATTCGAACCTGGGTTATCACGCACATATTTTTAAACACTAACTATTACATAAATTTAAACAATAGTGATAGGTTTACATATAACTTTCTTACCTTACTTAATCAGAATAAACAGTTTTTGAAGCGCTTTGTAACAAGGCACAGGGCCTTGGGTGGGGCTTTGGTGTCCCGGCCCCTGGCGTTTCTGCACCCTCCTCATCCCCTCGCCTGGGAACGGCTTCGGTCACCTGGGCTTTCTTACGACAGGTACCTGTGTTGTATTCTGCTCTGCATGACGTGTTCGCACTTATTCTGTAAGACAAGGCACTCATTTACATTTTGAAGATTATAAGGTAAGGATGTAGTATTCAGGCATACTGCCGGCTTTGTTTACATTACTCGTATGACAGGTCACATCCCTGTCTATTTTGACTGCCATGGGATACAATAATAGGTTGAGGCACTCACCCTTTGTCATCATCATATAAAATGCCAGCAGGGGGTAAATAACAGAAAAAAAAACAATCAAAATAGACGGGAACGTAACCGCGAGCGTTCGAATAATGTAAACAAAGCTGGCGATACGCCCGGATACTACAGTACAGTACATCCTTCCCGATTATAATGCAATTTACAGTACATTCTGGCTATCACTAGATAATTTTGTTCAGATAAGTTAGGATCTATAAGAACTAAGGGGTACCTTCGCACAAAGTGGCATTTCCGTATACGGTACTTTCCACAAGAATATTGTGGCAAAAGACTATAAAACAGTACCGGTAATACAGTACTGTACTGTACATGGCCCAATTATGTCAGGGGGGATGCAACTTTACAACCTCAGGGAAACTAAGGGGTTAACCCCTTCTGTACCGGCGACGTCTTTTTTAATTTGATTTCAGGTACATTTATACCATTTTTGGCAAGAATGTAGAGTTCGGGCGTACTGCCCGCCTTGTTTACACTACGCGGAGGCTTGCCATCATGTTCCCGGCTATTTTGACTGCCATTGGATATAATAATATGTTGAGGGGGGGCTTTGCCCCCCTCACTCCCCAATGACATATGATCATCACAGTTATTATGTCCTAGGAAGTGATAAAATAGCCAAAGCAATCCGTATCCATCAGGACCCCTTCAATTTGCTACAAACATACAAAAAACCAAAGCCAATTTTTGCCTCAATTTTGTGCAATTTGCTTTCTTTTGGGTACCGGTAATCAATTAGCCTACATTATGTTTGGGTAGTTTTAGGTATATCTAGCAGTCCGCCTGCAGTGGTGTGCTTACGCTGAGGAACAGGTGACGTTCGAGTGTGAATCGACCCGCAGTTATCGTGTTAATGTCTTTATTACATCTCGTAAGTACAGTACAAAACTTGGCTCTAGTTTCCGTATTTATGTACGGAACTGTCCTAATAAAAGATGAACAAAGTCTTTATAGGCTACCCATATTCACTCGTTAAACGCCTTAACCCCTCATTTTCCCTGAGCTTTAAAGCCCTCCTGACTTGTGTTTTTTTTTAATGTTCTTGGGGTAATGGGTCTGTATATTACTGCTTTATAGGTGTTTACCATAGGGGCGGGCAAAGCCTCCCTCAACCTATCATTGTATCACACGGCAGTCAATATAGATGGGAACGTGGTCGCAAGCGTGCGAGTAGTGTAAACAAGGCGGGCAATATGCCAAAATACCGGTACCCGGTACTACATCCTCAGCACCACCTAACCTAACTTGGTATCTTCCGTGGAGGCTGCGGCCCCAACACCTTTGCAGACAAATTACTCATAATTAGGCTATTGGTGGTGAAAAAAACACCTAAAATTGTGCGTCCCAACAAAATGGTCAACAGCAAATGGGTCAGGTGTGAGGGTAGTGCGCCCGGTAACACAACTCTTACCGAGTCGCTCCAAAATAGCGTTTAGTAAAGGGTATGTTAGCGGGCATACCGGCGTTCCAGGACTTATTGTCATCATCATAGCCTATACTGTATAGCCTGCCAGCAGGAGGCAAATAATTGGATGTGGGATAATTTTGAAAAAAAAAAAAAGTGGTTTAAGAGTTGTGGGTAAATTTTCTGATTAACAAATGCGCGAGTTTTCCAAACAAAATATGTTTTTTCATGTGAAACATTCAATTTTAGCACAAATTTGGGCAAGAATGTTAAGTGCGGGCGTACCGCCAGCCTTGTTTACACTACGCGTAGTGGCGTCGAACCTTTCCCATCATGTTCCCGTCTATTTTGACTGCCTTTGGATATAAAAAATACATTAACCTAACCTAGTATTCATGTAGTAATGACAGGGGGCAAATAGCAGAAAATATAGCGACGAAATAGACGGGAACGTAACTGCGAGCGCACATGACGACCGTACGCCCGATCACTACATCCATCCCAAATTTTTTACCCAACACCTGGCCGTGAGATACAATAATGGTTTTGCCCCCCCTCACCTCCCATGATTTATTGTCATCATATATTTTACCAGCAGGGACAAATATCAGCAGTCAAATTATACGGGAATGTAACTGCGAGCGTGCGACTAGGCTATGTAAACAAAGTGAACGGTACGCCCGCTAATACAACTCTTACCAAGAAAGTCAAATTATACGGGAACGTATCTGCTGGTAATTTATATGATGATGACTATGTCATGGGGGGGGGGTGAGGTGGGGGCAAAGCCCCGCCTGCCGCTTCAACACATTAATGTATCCAATGGCAGTCAAAATAGACGGGAACATGATCGCAAGCGTCCGACGCCGTCATGTTTACATGGTCGATCTCCGCAGTTAAGTTCGCGTCTAGCCTATTTTGACGGCGATTGTTTTGTTCTCGGTTAGCCTATTTGCCCCCTGCTGGCAATATAGGCTAATGATGACAATAGACCTACCGTATGTCATGGGGAGCCAGGAGGTGAGGGGGTGCAACCGTGCAAAACCCCACCCTCAACATATTATTGTATCCAATGGCACATGGAACATGATGGCAAGCGTCCGCCACCGCTCCGCATAATGTAAACAAGGCGGGCGGTACGCCCAAACTCTAAATTCTACCCACGATTTGTTAGGAAAAATAGTTCGCATGGCGGCATGGAGGAATTTAGGGGAAGGATGTAGTTACCGGGTGTACCACTACCGACATAGCCTATAACATAAATCATCTGTAAATAGGCCTACTTATAATAAAATAAATACTTATAAATCTATAATACTAGGTTAGGTTAGGTTCTTTGGTTAGGGTAATGTATTTTTGTATCCAAAGGCAGTCAAAATATACGGGAACATGATGGTGAGCGTCCGCGTAGTGTAAAAAAGACGGGCGGTACACCCGGTAACTACATTCTTGCCAAATTTAGTTATCGACAACTTGAAAAACCCTGATTTCACCGAATTTCCGAAATATAACACCAACAATAATCAGTCCCGAAAGTAAACAAAGCATTCGGTCGACTTGACCTTGTTTTGTAGGAGGCGGTGCGCGATTCACCCAATAAATGGCGCGAGCGTTACTCACCTAAATCAAGTACCGGCAACCTCTTTTTGCCCTCTTACAGATCAACATAGGCTATATGAGGATGACAAATTACAATAGGCTAAGTCAAGGAGGGTGAGGGGACCCAACCCATCATGCATCAAATTTAGCCTAGGCTACCCCACAATTTCCCTTACCTACTGTAAAAGCGCGATTCACCCAATAAATGGCGCCATATCTTCAGATTAGGATCATTAGGCCTAGGCCTAGCCTAACGAATACCGAGTACTTGAGTAGCCTAGGCTAAGTTTATGCAAACTCTCCACTCAAACCATTGAAAACAATAACAGATAATATTTAAGGACACTACATCCGCCTTATTAGAAACAATTTATTAGGGAAAATAGGGACCAACAGATTCGCCATATTTTTCTCCATATAGGGCCTAGTCCGCATGGAGGATTTTAGCCTAGTTAGGCCTATTGACAAATTAAAAAATACCCTTTTCACAGAAAAATACACCAAAAATCTGTCAAAGATGACAAATAGCGGGGGTGTGGGGGCGGCAGCCCCCACTCATACTACTAGGATAGGTTAGGTAAGGTTGTTAGGTTAGGATAATGTCCTTTCAAAGGGGTATAGGCTAGGCTAGTAAACACTAGGATAGCTTATAGGCTACCCGGTCAGAGGTAAGAAGAAGAGTCCTGATGTAGTCTCCTTGAATGCTACCCAACAATATAACACTAGCCTAGGCCTATATTCCTTGAAAAACATATAGCCTAAAGATAACTTGGTAAATAAGGCCTCGTGGCAACTGGCAAGGCGAGAACCCCAAGCTAGGTTGTTGGACTAGGGTTAGCCTTGGCTATTCCAATACTATTATCTGAATCTCTTTAAATGTTACCTCCAAACCATTGGAAAAGCCCCTTGCATGTGAAATCATTGGTCTGAAAGTAAAACTAGACGTAAATTGAAAACAGCGAACCCGCCAGGCAGCTTGGGGAACAACAACAACAAACACAGAAATTCGTAAAATGAAAACAAAGTAAACAAAAATACCCTTAACTAACACTATAATAAACAAATAAAACCCTTCCACATTACCTTGAATGCCTGAAGATCCATCACAGCGCATAATAACGTTGGACCAAAACAATTTGCCTGGGACCCACACCGCCGTACATACCTTCCCCACCACACCCCAGGGGCCAACTGACGCTCTCGTTTCCAGGGTTGCCATTCCTGCAGATTCTTCGCTAGATTAAAGCGGTCAGAGCGCTAGACAGTAAACATCCGTATAGTATCGGTAAATAATAGGTAGAAATGTTTGATATAATGCTTTTATGTTCATAATTATCTCTAAAATCACCTATAGGCGACCATATATCAGAAGTACAGGTATGTATCCCATTAGAAGCGTAACACACAAATTTCGCTAGATTGTAATGGCTAGATTCTAAATACCCTTAATCTATCAAAATACATTGGCAAAAGCTCTAATATATTGTTAAAATCTTTGCAAGTATCACACACATTATGCATAGGTTATCCTAGTCTCAAAACTAAAAGTTGTTATCCCAATAAAGGATTGATAATAAGCGCTAGATGTAAGCAAATGTTTCTATCTAGCAGGAATGCCGCTATAATAGCAACACTGTTCCAACTAGTTGATTGTTCGACCAAGGATTCGACTTGCGCATACGAAGCGAACCTCGCTGATATTCGCATTTTAACTATTTTGTCATTACTATCCATTAATGTAAAGTAGATATGGGTAATAGGTAATTGTATTTAAATGTTAAATGCGTTTTAAAAGCATTGGTGAAGTAAATTACTGAGACTACTGCAGAATTAGAATCATGTTTGATTCGACTCCTTAGCAAATGAAACACCACTTATAGCAAATGAAATACCACTTATACTATTTTGTATCACTATTATCTAACTGTGTAAATAGTACAAAGGGATAATATTAGCATATATTCTTCAATTTCAGGTATTTTTTTTAATGAATGCTGTACAGTAGCCCAAATAGCTATAATAGTTCAAAGTAGATCTGAATCCACTCGTAGTTTTGAAATCAGAAAGCAAACTTTGGACTTGATTTCGACCAATGAACGCCTTCCGCATGTGAGAGACCCCGTGCGAGGCTAGAGTGGAAGAAGCTGATTGGCTGTTTTGAATTCACCGCCGGATAGTTATATTCAAAACTCACACCCTACCTCCGCAATTTAGATTTTGATTAATCTATAATAATATATGGAACATGGAAGTTCTTAGCACATAAAATTGAACGAAGAAACAATTGCATTTTATTCAGTGATAGCATTGAGTAGTAATAATAATATATCCATGCAAGTAAATAGTTATGAAGGTGACACTAAACATTGTAAGATGACTGTACTGCGAGCCCACGCTGTCTAAGTGGAAAATTCCATTCTTATAACGGCCGCGTGAAATCTCTGGCCTGATTAAATACTCTAATAACGCTTCGAACATGTTATTTTGGCTACCTATAGACGATTTTAGATGTACTAATAAGGGCTAGAGCAAATGGGCTGTAAATTTCCACACCTATATACCCTGGCGGACTCTTCCCAAATGGTAGAAATATTAGCTCATTTAGTCTAGTCGTTTGATAGTGATAAAGGTTAATCTTCAAGAGCATTAGCCTACCTCTTTTAAACTGGGCATAGTTGTAATAGTCAATATTTAAACCTTTGGTGCTATTTAAGGGGAGATTTCCACTTGAGGTATCTTTTTCTTGACTCCTTTCTCCCTCATGTTTAGCCCCATTGTTTTCCTTATGTTAAGACGTTCGCCCCATTATTTTGACGATTTTAAGAACTTTCAACCCATTTTTGTCAGTTTTAAGACTTTTCGTGCCATTTAGGTGTCGATTTTATCCTGGCGAGCGATAGCGAGCCTGTAATTTAAGAGGAACCGGCTTTCAGCCGGGAAATTTTTCTACCGAAAAATGTACAAATTTATCTTGAAAGGGGCTCAAGGGGGTGTAATCTTAAGCTTGATGGATATCTAGGGACCAAACTAAAAACCTCCCCTTAAACACTATAGCCATTATTACACCATCAAGACAGTTATGGTGTGATTGACTTGTTAAGCAAATATTGATATAAACCCGTTAATTGGCCACTTGCGAGTTTCGGTCTATAAGGAAGTTAAGGGAAGATATCCACTTGAGGGACTTGACCCCTTTCTCCCTCATGTTTAGCCCCATTGCTTTTGAGATTTGAAGACGTTTGCCCCATTAGTTTGGTGATTTTTAAGAATTTCCGCCCCATTCTGTCAATTTTAAGACCTTTCGTGCCATTTAGGTGTCGATTTTTTCCTGGCGAGCGATAGCGAGCCTGTAATTTAAGGGGAACCGGCCTTCGGCCGGGACATTTTTCTAGCGAAAAATGTACAAATTTATCTTGAAAGGGGGTCTAGGGGAGAGTCATTTTAAGCTTGATGGAAGTCTAGGGAATCAACTAAAAACCTCCCCTTAAAACCTCCCTTTAAGGAAGATATCTCAAAGCTTGATAATTGCTAGAGGCACTTTCTTAACTGAATAAAATTGTCTAATAGCAAGCCAACATATAGAGTTAAAAAGGACGTCGCTGGTACTGAAAGGGTTAGCTACGTTTCGCTTCTACGCAAACTACTCTCTACCCCCAATTTGTCGGTTTGGGGGGATTGTTTCCACTGGAGGGATTTTTTTTCTTTTACCCCTTTCTCCCTCATGTTTAGCCCCATTGCTTTTGAGATTTTAAGACTTTCGCCCCATTAGTTTGGCGATTTTAAGAACTTTCACCCCATTTATGTCACTTTTAAGACCTTTCGTCCCATTTAGGTGTCGATTTTTCCTGGCGAGCGATAGCGAGCCTGTAATTTAAGAGGAACCGGCCTTCGGCCGGGACATTTTTCTACCGAAAAATGTACAAATTTATCTTGAAAGGGGATGGGGGTGTAATTTCAAGCTTGATGGGAGTCTAGGAAACACACTAAAAACTTCCCCTTAATGGTTTCGTTGGTATTCGTGTGTTTTCCAGAATGTATGGGACCTGAATTACCGCTCAGGAGGGGTATAAATTCGGCGAACATTGGGGAGGTGAATCAGTACGTCATTGGACACGATACAAGAAGGTCTTCTACCACCTCTCTCCTACAGGTTTAGTGAGTATGTTGAGTTTACTGAACATTTTGTCAAGTGATCTGTAAATTTCAGTTAGTTTTTAAGGGGAGGTTTTTAGTTGATTCTTTAAACTTCCATCAAGCTTAAAATTGTTTCCCCCTAGACTCTATTTGAAGATAAATGTTTACATTTTTCGGTAGAAAAATTTCCTGGTCAAAGGCCGGTTCCCCTTAAATTACAGGCTCGCTATCGCTCGCCAGGAAAAAATACTCTTAAATGGCACGAATGGTCTTAAAATTGACAGAAATGGTAGAGGGTTCTTAGAATCGCCAAACTAATGGGGCTAACTTCTTTAAATCTCAAAAACAATGGGGCTAAACATGAGTGAGAAACGGGTCTAGAAAACAAAAATCCAGGTGGAAATCTCTTGGGTTTAGTTTTATGATTATCATTTTAACTCTTTAAGATTGATTTCTGTTAAGTTTTTGAAGTAGAAGAATTAAATGTGCTGAATTTTGTCTAAGTAATTTCTGGATAGCTCGGGAAAAGTATATCTGCTCTACATACGTGCCTAGGCCTACTGGAATTTAAGTCTTCAGAATGGCTCATTCTGGTTATAATAAAACTACTCTTATTAAAATCAGTAAGGGTATATGGGAGGTTCTATGGGTAACTTTTATTAATTTAACTGCTAGGACCTTCCGCCTCTCCCTAAACTATGTACAGTTGGTCAAAGTTCCAACTGACTCACCCTCGCTCTGGGGCTCGCAGAATTATCTGGCAATACTGGTGTAGGAAGGAGGTGTGTCGTACAATGATTGGGATTGGTAGATCTGATTTCGGCTCTATCATTGTTAGAACATATACTAAACAAGGGAAAGTAAGCCTATCTCAAATAATAATGCATACATCGCTATGTATGATTCCGAACATTCACCCAAAGTTCTTTGATTTGCTTAAATATTAAAGTTATTATATCCACTGATTGGCAACGCATGTAACTCTGCTGGCTGCCACAACATACTTTACTCGATTTTATAAGTATACATATTTCTGTTTTATTGGTGGCTGCTTAATGAAGGAGCATTTAGTCTTCACAACTTTAACATTACATAGTCTAATTTGCAGTAATATACAGGACAGACACTGGTAACGCATTAATGGCAAGTGGTATCACTACACCAGTATTGCCAGCTAATTCTGCGAGCCCCAGAGCGATGGTGGGTCAGCTGGAAATTTGACCAACTTTACATTATAATTTAACCAGCATGAAATTCACAATTGTTTAAAATTTGTATTTCTCTCTAAAAGGTACTACCCGTGAGTTTCGTGACTACCAGGGGACTTTCAACTCTGCACCTCGCCTCTCCAGACTACTAAACCTTAAGGAGAGGTTTTTAGTTAGTTCGCTAGACTTCCATCAAGCTTAAAATTACTTCCCCCCCCCCCCACCCCTAGACTCTCCAGATAATTTTTTAAATTTTTCGGTAGAAAAATTTCCCGGCCACAGGCCGGTTCCTCTTAGATTACAGGCTCGCTATCGCTCGCCAGGAGAAAGACTTAAATGGCACAACATTTCTGAAAATTGACCGAAATGGGGCAAAAGTTCTTAAAATCGCCAAACTAATAGGGCGAACGTCTTTTATCAAAAGCAATGGGGCTAACGATGAGGGAGAAAGGGGTCAAGAAAAAAAATCCCTCTAGTGGAAACTTCTTAACAGGCCCCTCGAACCGAACCCTGGAGAGGTGGGACGGAACTTTTCGCCAGTAACCAGATCAATGGAAGACCTGTTGCCTATACCATGCTCCAAATTTGTAAGCCATTTTAAACTCTTAGGAAGCTAATCTAGGCACCTGGAGTTGGCAGATTGGACCAACAGAAAAGCTGTATTTCTCTTGGAAGAATGATTACCCTCTCAAAGTTCGTGTGTATAGCCTATTGATAAAGTTTAGTTTTACAAATATACTAGTTTTAATGAACGGTTCTTTTTTTAGTTTCCTTTCTATAAGTAAAACTTTTTTAAACTAAAGAATTAAATTTGATTGTAATCTTGATAAACTACAAAAAATAACTAGGCAATTAAGGGGGGATTTCCACTTAAGGGATTCTTTCTTGACTCCTCTCCCTCATGGTTAGCCCCATTGCTCTTGATATAAGACTTTCGCCCCATTAGTTTGGCGGTTTTAAGAACTTTCGCCCTATTTCTGTCAA
Source organism: Paralithodes platypus (assembly GCA_032716605.1). NCBI lineage: Eukaryota > Metazoa > Arthropoda > Malacostraca > Decapoda > Lithodidae > Paralithodes > Paralithodes platypus. Next base: position 35,344,127 of record CM064541.1, on the reverse strand, counting down.
TTTAAAGACTTCGTGCCATTTAGGTGTCTATTTTTTCCTGGCGAGCGATAGCGAGCCTGTAATTTAAGGGGAACCGGCCTTCGGCCGGGACATTTTTCTACCGAAAAATGTACAAATTTATCTTTAAAGGGATCTAGGGGCTGTAATGTTAAGCTTGATGGATATCTATGGAACAAACTAAAAACCTGCCCTTAAGACTAAGTTATAAAATATGTAGTGCACCCATACAGTACCACTGGTAAACCAGAGTACAAATAACTACCTTGCTTTGATAGTCAAAATAAACTGCAATTTCCTTTTAGCAATATGAAGTTATTAACTTCAAATAAGATTACAATATGGCAAACTAATTCAAATCTTGGGAACGTAACTTCTATTTTGATAAACCGTTCTCTTATAAAGTAACTACTCTTTGTAACCACTATACCCCTGTTTCTTTTAACCCTCTCGGACATATGACGCGATAGTATGCCATATTTTGCCACAATTATGCAAGTTTTGTACATTCTATCGAGTCTATAAACGTCGGGGTTCACGGTGAGGCAGTAGAGGCGACAGGAATTTTACCACCGACTGTACCGTACCACCGTGACAATAAAGGTGAAACTACATATGTAATAATTATGTTCTATCCAACAACCAACTCTACTCCTAAAATCGATTAATGAAATTTAACAAACACATGTGGCAGTCCGTGGATTCGAACCCAGGACGCTCACACCGAAAATCAACACCTTATGCATTGCGCCACGAAGACAGTTAATGTAATATGGACATTCGTGTATGTTTCCTTCTTGACGGTCCTCTCATTCTAGTACAGTGTAGTGGTGACCGGTCAACTCAACCAGTAGACCATTTCAACCAGTAGCTCTCAACCAGTACCACATCAACTGATACGGTTAGGTTAGGTTAGTACTATATTTCGGTGACCGGAACCAGTACCACATCAACTGATACGGTTAGGTTAGGTTAGTACTATATTTCGGTGACCGGTCAACTCAACCAGTAGACCATTTCAACCAGTGGCTCTCAACCAGTACCAAATCAACTGATACGGTTAGGTTAGGTTAGTACTATATTTCGGTGACCGGTCAACTCAACCAGTAGACCATTTCAACCAGTGGCTCTCAACCAGTACCAAATCAACTGATACGGTTAGGTTAGGTTAGTACTATATTTCGGTGACCGGTCAACTCAACCAGTAGACCATTTCAACCAGTGGCTCTCAACCAGTACCAAATCAACTGATACGGTTAGGTTAGGTTAGTACTATATTTCGGTGACCGGTCAACTCAACCAGTAGACCATTTCAACCAGTGGCTCTCAACCAGTACCAAATCAACTGATACGGTTAGGTTAGGTTAGTACTATATTTCGGTGACCGGTCAACTCAACCAGTAGACCATTTCAACCAGTGGCTCTCAACCAGTACCAAATCAACTGATACGGTTAGGTTAGTACTATATTTTGGCACTGGTTTGGTTGGTCTGGGTCAATTTGGCACTGGTTGACATGGTTACTGGTTGAAATGACCTGGAACCCGGTATAATAGCTTCCTGCCGATACATATCCGTGATTGCATTAATTAATTATTTTTATATTACATTTTTTAAATTGTATTTACATTTAAAAATTTAGAATTATTCATTCATCCAGAACTTATCACCTAAGGAAATTTGAAACTTAGTTAAATTTAGAATTTTATTTACATAAAGTTATTAAATGAAGTTACAAATAGTTTAAACAAAACACTTCCTTTACAGAATTTAAGTGCTTTAGACAAATTTATTCCCGGGATCCCCAAAGGGGGTGGTGGTAGGTAGGGTCAGTGTCCCAGGCGGATCGTTAGTGGTGTGTAGCCATCAACCCAACCTCTTCAGTGGCCTTAAACAGGGTAGGCAGATTCTAACCCACATGGGGGAACGAGAGTCAAATACGCCAACTCCACAGCGTCCTAGTTAGTCGCTGGCTTAAGGGAAGGTTTTTAGTTTGGTCCCTAGATATCCTTCAAGCTTAAGATTACACCCCCTTGAGCCCCTTTCAAGATAAATTTGTACATTTTTCGGTAGAAAAATGTCCCGGCTGAAAGCCGGTTCCTCTTAAATTACAGGCTCGCTATCGCTCGCCAGGATAAAATCGACAGCTAAATGGCACGAAAGGTCTTAAAATTGATAGAAATGGGTTGAAAGTTCTTAAAATCGTCAAAATAATGGGGCGAACATCATAAAATTTCAAAAAACATGAGGGAGAAAGGAGTCGAGAAAAAAATCCCTCAAGTGGATATCTCCCCTTAAAAAACTCTCACAGATCCTTCTAATTATAACTGTATAAAATATTACAATTGCCTTAAGGGGAGGTATTTAGTTTGTTCCCTAGACCTCCATCAAGCTTAAAATTGCACCCCCTTGAGTCCCTTTCAAGGTAAATTTGTACATTTTTCGGCAGAAAAATGTCCCGGCCGAAGGCCGATGCCTCTTAAATTACAGGCTCGCTATCGCTCGCCAGGATAAAATCGACACCTGAATGGCACGAAAGGTCTTAATATGGGGTAAAAGTTCTTAAAATCGCTAAACTAATGGAGCAAACATTTTATAATATCAAAAGCAATGGGGCTAAACATGAGGGCGAAAGGGGCCAAGAAAAAAATCCCTCAAGTGGAGATCTCCCCTTAATACACTGTCAAAATATGCGTCACAATCTTGAAAGGGTTAATTTTGCCTATGGGTTGCCAGCTGCACGATAAGCTACCCTACCATATATGACTCACTAATATAGGCTATAATATAAAGGAAGTTGGAGCCGTAAACATCGATATTAACCCTTCATCACCATGAGACGTAATGTGTGTGCATCATAGTCGGGTTAAGGGGAGATTTCCACTTGAGGGATTTTTTTTCTTTTTCTGGACCCCTTTCTCCCTCATGGTTAGCCCCATTGCTTTTGAGATTTTAAGACCTCCGCCCTAGTGCTTTGGATACTTTAAGACATTTTGCCCCATTTCTGTCGATTTTAAGACCTTTCGTGCCGTTAAGGTGTCGATTTTTTCCTGGCGAGCGATAGCGAGCCTGTAATTTAAGAGGAACCGGAGAAAAATGTAAAATTTATCTTGAAAGGGAGTCGAGGGGGTGTAATTTTAAGCTTGATGGAGGTCTAGGGAACAAACTAAATACCTCCCCTTAACCCTTTCAGTACCGTGGGTGTATTGTATTCCGGCCACATTTATGCCATATTATACAGAGGGGAGGTTTCCACTTGAGGGATTTTTTTTCGAACTTCCTTCTCCCTCATGTTTAGCCCCATTGCTTTTAAGATTTTAAGACGTTCGCCCCATTAGTTTGATGATTTTAAGAACCCTCGCCCCATTTAAGTCAATTTTAAGACCATTCGTGCCATTTAAGTGTCGATTTTTTCCTGGCGAGCGATAGCGAGCCTGTAATTTAAGGGGAACCGGCCTTCGGCCGGGACATTTTTCTACCGAAAAATGTACAAATTTATCTTGAAAGGGGGTCAAGGGGGAGTAATTTTAAGCTTGATGGAAGTCTAGGGAATCAACTAAAAACCTCCCCTTAAGAAAGACCTGTCGTAGTTACAAGGAGTTGGGGTTGAGAAGCCTTATTATTGCTACAGGTCCTTCCTGAACTTAAGGGGAGATTTCCACTTGAGGGATTTTTTTTTCTTGACCCCTTTCTCCCTCATGGTTAGCCCCATTGCTTTTGAGATTTTAAGACGTTTGCCCCATTATTTTGACGATTTTAAGAACTTAACCCATTTCTGTCAATTTTAAGACCTTTCGTGCCATTTAGGTGTCGATTTTATCCTGGCGAGCGATAGCGAGCCTGTAATTTAAGAGGAACCGGCTTTCAACCGGGACATTTTTCTACCGAAAAATGTACAAATTAATCTTGAAAAGGGGTTAATGGGGCGTATTTTAAAGCTTGATGGAGGTCTAGGGAATAAACTGAATACCTCCCCTTAACAAATCAACGGGTTAACATTGGATGATTGTATGCGGCTTCCAGTCTACCTTCAGGACTCCACGGGGTAACCACGTTGTCACTAAACACGTTAAATAACATAAGTCCTTCTCAAACTTCATAAAATCCTCTACTTTGAGCCAGAATAAAAGTTGAAAAAAGCGTCATGGTCCTTCCTAAGCTGAAATAAATCTTCCATTGGAGAGCAAAGCGAGGTACTACAAAGGAAATCAAGCCACAACAGATCTAGTGACCCTTCTAGGCTGCTTGTCCTCCAAAACACTGAGGATCAAGTGTCCAAACAGTGGTTTAGAGTGGGTAAGGGAACATTGGAAAGGGAATTACTGCCCTGGAACTAATGTCTGTGGCAGGATTAATGACACCAACGACACCAATAAAGTTGGGGAGATTGTAGGCACCAATAGAGCAGGGCATGTGCCAAGGAGTTGCTGGAACCCCTGTTTCATTTCTCTGGCCTCCCTCACTGTCTCGGTTTGTCTCATCTACACACATAGAGTAATCCAGCTAGCTCTCACAAACACCCCCTTCACCTATTCATTTCACTCTCATCTACACATACAGTAATCCAGCTAGCTCTCACAAACACCCCCTTAACCTATTAATTTCACTCTCATTTACACACATAGTAATCCAGCTAGCTCTCACAAACACCCCCTTCACCTATTCATCTACACATAGAGTAATCCAGCTAGCTCTCACAAACACCCCCTTCACCTATTCATCTACACACATAGTAATCCAGCTAGCTCTCACAAACACCCCCTTCACCTATTAATTTACACACATAGTAATCCAGCTAGCTCTCACAAACACCCCCTTCACCTATTCATCTACACACATAGTAATCCAGCTAGCTCTCACAAACACCCCCTTCACCTATTCATCTACACACATAGTAATCCAGCTAGCTCTCACAAACACCCCCTTCACCTATTAATTTAACTACACTAAACAAGCACACCCCACTATTTTCCAATATACCAATTCCAATTCCATATTCCAATTCCAAAAATTAGTAAATAATAGAAGATACCCACTAACTGCCCTAAATTTGGCTCTGTCACCATTTCAACTTTGGGGGAGACACTTGTTACAGGCAGCTTAGCTTTTTGTCTCCCTCATACACATAATAGAGAGACAAGACAATTAGATAACAGAGGCTGGTTGATCTCAGTTTCCATAAGGTCTCTCTACCAATGACGAGACCCCTACATCCAGCTGTATGCTTGGTGATGGGGGGGGGGGGGGGCTGGGGGGCTGTGTGTGTGTGGGGGGGGGGGAGGGGTGAGGGGTAGTTAGAGGGGGCAATGGGGGGGGGGGGGGTTAGAGGGGGCACGCGCGTGTTAATGTTGGCCCCCGTGGCTGCTGCATGGATCCCAAGCTGGTAATCTGAAACGTGAGACTGACGCAGCACTTTGATTATGACGATGCACCCGATGTTGGTTCAGCCTGCCGTGCTTGCCTTGCCCCCCCAGCCCCCCCCCCCCCCCCCTGTGTTTGTGACTTTTCTTGCAAACTTAAAAAAAAAAAATAATAATAATACAAAAAAAAAAAAAATAATCTCTATTGTGTCCTTAGTACCGCTGGAGACTTTGGTTCAGCTGGAGGGGGGGGGGGGGGGGGGGGGGGGGGATGGTCATATCAATTTGCTCAAATGTTTACCTTTGTATTATTGATGTGTTTTTAACTTTTTTTCCCTAGGCCTCCATGAAGCTTGAACAAAAAACACCCTAAGACCCTCCTTCAAAATAAATATATACATTTTTCGATATAAAAATGCCATCTATATTACAGGCTCGCTATTGCTCGCCTGGCAAAAATCAACACCTAAATTGAACGAACGGTTTTGATATTGACGAAGAAGTGGGGTGAATGGTCTTCAAATCGCCAAAGGAATGGGCCGAACGTCTTTAAATCTGAAAACTAATGGGGCTAAACACGAGGAAGAAGGAGGGCCAGAAAATCAACCATCCCTCTTAAGGGGAGGTTTTTAGTGTGTTTCCTAGACTTCCATCAAGCCTGAAATTACACCCCCTTGACCCCTTTTAAGATAAATTTGTACATTTTTCGGTAGAAAAATTTCCCGGCCGAAGGCCGGTTCCTCTTAAATTACAGGCTCGCTATCGCTCGCCAGGAAAAAATCGACACCTAAATGGCACGAAAGGTCTTAAGTTACATAAATGGGGTGAAAGTTCTTAAAATCGCCAAACTAATGGGGCGAACGTCTTAAAATCTAAAAAAGCAATGGGGCTAAACATGAGGGAGAAAGGTGTCAAGAAAAAAATCCCTCAAGTGGAAATCTCCCCTTAACTTAATATTGCGTGACTGTTTCTAGTTTTTCGAGATCTTTTCAAGTGTTAGATTTTTGTAATGCAGTTAGACCAGGATCTGTTATACCCTGTTCCAAGGAGGTAGGCAAGAGATCGTGAAACCTAACCTTCTGTAACTCAAAAAGGGCTAGAGCAAATGGGGCTGTCAAATTCCACACCTATACCCTGGCTGACCCGTCCCAAATGGTAGGAATGTTAGCACGATTGCTCCAGTTGTTTGTGAGTTATAGCGGCTAGTGTACGGTCGCGCTAATAAGTCATGTCCCAGCTGTCGTTACATTTGGCTCTCTGTGTGCTGTATTATTGTCTGTCAGATGTTGAATAGGGGGGTTAAGTGTAGGAACATGTTTGTATATTTCACTCGATATGAAGACATGGAGCTAAGATATTGCTGATACCAATTATGGATCAATATATACTTGGTGCCGAGACATCACTTATTAGCGCGACTGTACATGCGTTTTGGCCTACTTATGTGGAACAGGGCATAGGATATACCTAAGCCACCTCAGATCCGCTGATGACACAGTTCTTTTCAGCGACTCAGGGGGAGAGTTACAACAAATGATGGAAGATATGAACCCAAAAAGTCTTAACCCCTTCAGCACCATCATGCCTTTCTACTGTTGTTTCTGGCTAAAATTAGATTATGCTATGAAGTTTAACCCCTTCAGACTCATATGACGCAGAGGTTGCCAGATTAGCAATAATAAATAGAGTTCTCTCACTCTTATAATTACCTCTCCTAAATTAGTTTTCTGCCCACAGCTAACTCAAAGACAACTGCAGAGGTTGAAGTAACTAAACTAAAGGTTTCTAAATACCCCTGCTGGTAACAAAGGCTTTAAAGTATCCCCAATAGGCTCAACACAGCTAACTCAAAGACAACTGCAGAGGTTGAAGTAACTAAACTAAAGGTTTCTAAATACCCCTGCTGGTAACAAAGGCTTTAAAGTATCCCCAATAGGCTCAACACAGCTAACTCAAAGACAACTGCAGAGGTTGAAGTAACTAAACTAAAGGTTTCTAAATACCCCTGATGGTAACAAAGGCTTGAAAGTATCCCCAATAGGCTCAACATCGCGTCATATGTCGGAGAGGGTTAAAAAAAGGAAATGGTCCTGGGCACGTCATATATTTAGAAGAGATGATAACAGATGGGCAACTAGAGCAACAGAATGGGAACCTAGGGATGGAGCTAGAGGAAGGGGTAGACAGAGAACCAGATGGAGGGATGAAATTCAAAAGTTTGCTGGGGTGGGATGGAACACACTAACATATAACCGGTTGGAGTGCAAACGTTTGGGAGAGGCCTTTGTCCTGCAGTGGACTAACTCAAGCTGATGATGATAGGATATGCTAGCTCGCAACAAGAAACTAAATTGGCGTAGGGTTGCAGTGAAATGCGTGGCTTTCTGAAGAGGCCGCGTCAACAGTTCTTTTGATGCAACGTCAAGGCGAGATCAAAGCGGCTTGTGCAGTGTCATGAAAGGACATAATAAGGGCAGATCCTTCACTGCCTGTCAATTTTTGTATTTATTTATTATTTTTCTAGTTTCCTCGCTAGACCTCCATCAAGTTTAAAATGAAGCCCCCTAGACCCCCTGTCAAGATAAATTTGTACATTTTTCGGTAGAAAAATGTCCTGGCCGAAGGCCGATTCCTCTTAAATTACAGGCTCGCTAGCGCTCGCCAGGAAAAAATCGAGACCTAATTGACAGGAAAGGTCTTAAAATTGACAGAAATGGGGCGAAAGTTCATAAAATCGCCAAACTAATGGGTCTAAAGATGAGGGAGAAGGTGGTCTAGAAACGCGACTCGTCTCCCTTAAAGTGCTTCAGGAGCCATCAACATGACACCCAGCAGCTGCCCCATCAATGGAGAGAGAGCGAGAGCGAGAGAGAGAGAGAGAGAGAGAGAGAGAGAGAGAGAGAGAGAGCGAGAGAGAGAGAGAGAGAGAGAGAGAGAGAGAGAGAGAGAGAGAGAGAGAGAGCGTCAACAGAATTCAGACGCATTCCTTTTCGGTGTATCCATGTACTGCTGAAGTTGAATAGGAGTTGCAGAGGGCGGGGGAGATTGACCAACGCGTGCTTATCGTAGTTTGTGTGTGTGTGTGTGTTTTTTTTTTTTTTTTTTTTTTTATGTGAGTGAGGGAGACAAAAAGCAGAACTTCCTGTGACGAGTGCCTCCTCCAGCGTTGAAAGAGTGACAGGGCCAAGATCAAGGGACACACGGAGTTGGTTTTCCGTTGCCAAACCAGAATGTGGGCCTCACTCTTAACATCTTCTTCTTCTTGGTCTGGATTAGGGGATATAAACGACTTACGAAAGCCATCGCAGTGAATGGATTGGTGGGTTGTTGATGCGAGAAAGGGGTTTTTGGCGGGGGGGGGGGGGGGGGGGTGATCACAGTGTGGAATTGGGAAGCTTTAAGGGGAGATGGGTAATTTTTCTGGACCCTCTTCTCCCTCATGTTTACATCCATTAGTTTTCACATTTTAAGACGTTCGACCCATTAGTTTGGCGATGCTAACACCTTTGGCCCCATTTCGTTGTCAAATTTAAGACCTTTCGTGCCATTTAGGTGTCAATTTTTTTCCTGACGAGCGATAGCGAGCCTGTAATATAAGAGGAATCGGCCTTCGGCCGGGACATATTTTTACCGAAAAATTTACAAATTTATCTTGAAAGGGTATCAAGGGGGTGTAATATTAAGCTTGATGGAGGTCTAGGGAACAAACTAAAATAAACTCCCCTTAAGGGGAGATTTCCACTTGAGGGACTTTTTGCTTGACCCCTTTCTCCCTCATGTCTAGCCCCATTGCTTTTGAGATTTTAAGACGTTTGCCCCATTATTTTGGTGATTTTTAAGAATTCCCGCCCCATTCTGTCAATTTTAAGACCGTTCGTCCCATTTAGGTGTCGATTTTATCCTGGCGAGCGATAGCGAGCCTGTAATTTAAGAGTAATCGGCCTTCGGCCAGGACATTTTTCTACCGAAAAATTTACAAATTTTTCTTGCAAGGGGGTCAAGGGGGTGAAATTTTAAGATTGCTGGAGGAGTAGGAAACAAACTAAAAACCTCCCCTTAAGGAAATTACCTTTTTAGGGTACCTTAAGGGGTTACGGACCCAAGGGAAGAGACCCGTAGGGAGGTGCCACGAAAGAATCGCTGAATATCCATCTGGACGTTGACCCACATATTCCTCACAGGCCTATCAATGACTGCTGGAATGGGGCGAAAGGTCTTTAAATCAACAAACTAATGGGGCGAACGTCTTATAATCTTAAAACTGATGGGGCTAAACACGAGGGAGAAGGGGGGGGGGGGTCTAGAAGAAATACATACCTCCCCTTAAGGAAAGAACCCCCCCCCCCCTCCCTATGGACACAAGGGAAAGGGAGGTGTCACTAAAAAAGGGAGGTGTCACTAAAAAAGGGAGGTGTCACTAAAAAAGGGAGGTGTCACTAAAAAATCGACGAATCTACCTTGACTTTTGACCCACTAGCGAAAATATGGCTGCTGGAATTCACGGCCTATTCTCACGACATTCCCATATACGAACTGTAACACTATCCTGCACAACACACCCTTCCTAACGGCTCCTCCCTACCCTCTCCTATTGTTCCTCTGTATTGTCAGGAAGGAAGGAAGGATCACGGGAACAAGTCCAGGGTTACCAAATCAAGTCCGCTATATATTGCGTAAATGCCGTAAGTCGCTAGAATAATGCCACAATCTCTACAATACCGCTCTCAAGTGGCTCAAATCTCCATAGTATCGCTAGAATAATGCCACAATCTCTACAATATCGCTCTTAAATGGCTCAAATCTCCCAAATATCGCTAGAATTCATGCGGCTAGATGGAAAATTTGTCTCTAGATCGAATTAATACCTCTTGATCTAGCGGGAAGAAAGTAGCTAAATTGGCAACACACACATAACAGGGACTCCTCGTGACACCTAACAACAAAGGGGAGGGGGCAAGGATCGGTGGCGTATATCACAAAGAACAAAACAATAATACGCAGTTTAGAGAATGGCGTATGTATTTCTCGAGTTTTTTTTTTTTAAACCCTTCAACACCATGACGACTCTTTTAAGGGTCGAGGATTTCCACTTGAGGGATTTTTTTCTTGACCCCTTTCTCCCTCATGTTTAGCCCCATTGCTTTTGAGATTGTAAGAGGTTTGCCCCCATTAGTTTGTCGATTTTAAGAACTTTCACCCCATTTATGTCACTTTTAAGACCTTTCGTGCCATTTAGGTGTCGATTTTTTCCTGGCGAGCGATAGCGAGCCTGTAATTTAAGAGGAACCGGCCTTCGGCCGGGACATTTTTCTACCGAAAAATGTACAAATTTATTTTGAATGGGGGTCAAGGGGGTGTAATTTCAAGCTTGATGGAGGTCTAGGGAACACACTAAAAATCTCCCTTTAACTTTGATTTTGTCGCAAATTAGACGATTGTATGGCATTTTAAGACAATGTTATTCAGAGGGTTTATTGAGATCGCATTTACCCCTATGAGTCCTAGAGGTAGATTATCAGCTAAAGATAACCGTATATTGGTAACCAGAACACGATTATAATAATTACGTCCTGGTGTTGAAGGGGTAGGCGTGGTGGAAAGGTTGCCGATTGCATAAACATGAGTGATTTGGAGTATTAAATATCAAGATCAACAGCTTTATTGCAAGCTTACACACACACACACACACACACACACTGTTTGTCTGTGTGTCTGTCCAGAACATTAAATTTGCCTTTCTGTCTGTCTGTACTCTGTCTGTCTGTCTGTCTGTCTGTCTGTCTGTCTGGTCCATCACAGCTATTCAGGGGTACAGGAGTCGGTTATAGGGTGTGAATCCAAGCCGTCAGAGGGGGAGAGAATCGAGTAAACAATACAATGATCTGGAGTCCTGTGTAGAGAGGTGTGTGTGTGTGTGTGTGTGTGTGTGTGTGTGTGTGTGTGTGTGTGTGTGTGTGTGTGTGTGTGTGTGTGTTATTATGGGGGGGGGGGGGGGGGTGTTCTGTGCAAGCAATGGGGGTACTTCCAAACCACCATGTGTCACCCCAACCACTAACCATGCTTACGAGTGCGTTATTTATTTTTTGTCCTCGCATTATGAGGTAACCTGTATGCTTTACTTGGCATTGTAGTGGGGTAGGTTACTGTGGGACGATAATGCATTGGGACCTTAGGGGATTCATTCTGGACCCCCTTCTCCCTCATGCTAAACCCCATTAGTTTTGACATTTTCAAGACATTCGCCCCCATTACTTTGGCGGCCTTGAGACCTTTCGACTCATTCCTTTATCAATGTTAAGACCTTTCGTGCCATTTGAATGTCGATTTTTTCCAGGCGATCGATAGCGATCCTGCAATTTAGGAGGAATCGGTCTTCGGTTGGCTCCACACACACACACACCTACAAGCACACAATCTCACAAACACACACACACCTACAAACACACACTCTCACACACACACACAACACACACATACATACATACACACACACACACACACACACACCAAGGACCCGTCAACTTCCGTACAGTCCATCAAAGGTGTTAAGAATACGGTCAACATTCCCGAGCGCTCATCTCTTTATTCCTGCCCCTACCCCTCTTTTACCTGCTGTGTACGTCTCTATTACACTTTATTCCTCCCTCTACCTCCTCTTTTACCTGCTGTGTACGTCTCTATTACAATATATTCCTCTTTCACCCTCTATGTCACCTTCTCTATACATCTCTTTATTCCTCCCTCTACCCTCTCTTTTACCTGTTGTGTACGTCTCTATTACACGTTATCCCTCCCTCTACCCCCTCTTGTTATGTTATTGTTTGGTGATCCATTCCATGGCCACCCTGTTATTCTGTTATTGTCCCTGTTACCTGTCTGATGTTCCCAGTAGGTTCTGTTTACCTGTCATTGTTTGGTGATCCATTCCATAGCTACCCTGTTATTGTCCCTGTTACCTGTCTGATGTCCCAGTAGGTTCTGTTTCCCTGGCTACTGTTTGGTGATCCATTCCATAGCCACCCTGTTATTGTCCCTGTTACCTGTCTGATGTCCCAGTAGGTTCTGTTTACCTGTCATTGTTTGGTGATCCATTCCATAGCCACCCTGTTATTGTCCCTGTTACCTGTCTGATGTCCCAGTAGGTTCTCTTCCCTGTTATTGTTTGGTGATCCATTCCATAGCTACCCTGTTATTGTCCCTGTTACCTGTCTGATGTCCCAGTAGGTTCTGTTTACCTGTCATTGTTTGCTGATCCATTCCATAGCTACCCTGTTATTGTTCCTGTTACCTGTCTGATGTCCCAGTAGGTTCTGTTTCCCTGTCATTGTTTGGTGATCCATTCCATAGCTACCCTGTTATTGTCCCTGTTACCTGTCTGATGTCCCAGTAGGTTCTCTTTCCCTGTTACTGTTTGGTGATCCATTCCATAGCTACCCTGTTATTGTCCCTGTTACCTGTCTGATGTTCCCAGTAGGTTCTCTTCCCTGTTATTGTTTGGTGATCCATTCCATAGCTACCCTGTTATTGTCCCTGTTACCTGTCTGATGTCCCAGTAGGTTCTCTTTCCCTGTTACTATTTGGTGATCCATTCCATAGCTACCCTGTTATTGTCCCTGTTACCTGTCTGATGTTCCCAGTAGGTTCTCTTCCCTGTTATTGTTTGGTGATCCATTCCATAGCTACCCTGTTATTGTCCCTGTTACCTGTCTGATGTCCCAGTAGGTTCTGTTTATCTGTCATTGTTTGGTGATCCATTCCATAGCCACCCTGTTATTGTCCCTGTTACCTGTCTGATGTTCCCAGTAGGTTCTGTTTACCTGTCATTGTTTGGTGACCCATTCCATAGCTACCCTGTTATTGTTCCTGTTACCTGTCTGATGTTCCCAGTAGGTTCTCTTTTTCCTGTTTCTGTTTGCTTCTTCATTTAATAGCCACTCTTGTTTGGTCTTCTGTTATTTTACCTGTTACCTGTTTGATGTCCCAAGTATATTATCTTTTCTTTGGTACTGGTTGCTCCGTTATTCTGTTATTAACTGTCTTGATGGTGTAATGGCGTAATGGTGTAATGTAATGGTGGTGTAATGGTTGAGTGTTTAAAAATCTGTGTGTGGTAACCCAGGTTCGAATCCCGGTGGAGCACATGCTTTCATTAATATAATTGGAGGTGCTTGGTGTTGGGAGTGAAATTAACCCTTTCACGCTCATATGACGCAGAGGTTACTAGATTAGCAATAAGAAATAGAGTTCTCTCACTCTTATAATTACCTCTCCAAAATTAGTTGTCTGCCCACAGCTAACTCAAAGACAACTGCTGAGGTTGAAGTAACTAAACTAAAGGCATTTTGGCTCGATCGTTCCTTGATTTTGGCCCTGTCACTCTTTCAACTATGGGGGAGGCACTCGCTATAGGCAATTCTGCCTTTTGCCTCCCTCAATCACATAGAAAAAAAAAAAAAAAAAACAAAAAAATCTAAATACCCCTGATGGTAACAAAGGCTTTAAAGTATCCCTAATAGGCTCAAAATTGCGTCAAGAACGTGAGAGGGTTAATATAATTGGAGGTGCTTGGTGTTGGAGAGAAATTAATAAAGATAGATTATCCCTGTCACCCGTTTTGATGTCCCAATTTCTGTCTTACAAAGGAGTACAAAGGAGTACAAAGGAAATCAAGCAACAACAGGTCTAGTGACCCTTCTAGGTTGCTTGTCCTCCAAAACACTGAGGATCAAGTGTCCAAACAGTGGTTTAGAGTGGGTAAGGGAACATTGGAAAGGGAACTACTGCCCTGCCACTAACGTGGCAGGACTAGGAAGTTAGTAGGGGACATATGGGTTAGTAACTGAGGGGAGGATAAAGTTATTCATTTACAAACGCAGTCAGTCGCGGGTTTGATGCGAGATATTTGTCTAGGCGGAATTTAAATGAATCAACGGTGCTGCAGTCTATAACGTCTCGGGGAAGCCCATTCCACAAGTTGACAACTCGATTGAAGAAGAAATTCTTAGATTCGTGCGAGTTAAAAGATTTACCAATAATTTTGCAACCGTTTCCCCGCGTGTAATTAGATTGGTCGATAGTGAAGTACTTACTACAGTTCATATTGTCGATGCCTTTGATGATTTTGAACACTTGAATTAAGTCGTCTTCATACCATAGCCATCCTTGCCTTTTTCTGTTATTGTCCCTGTTAAGGGAAGGCAGGCCGTTTTTCTGGACCCCCTTCTCCCTAATGTTTAGCCCCACTAGTTTTGAGATTATAAGACGTTCGGCCCATTAGTTTGGCGATTTTAACACCTTTCGGCCCATTTCGTTGTCAATTTTAGGACCTTTCGCGCCATTTAGGTGTCGATTATTTCCTGGCGAGCGTTAGCGAGCCTGCAATGTTAAGAGGGCCTTCGGCCGGGAAATTTTTCTACCGAAAAATGTACAAATTTATCTTGAAGGGAGTCTAGGGGGTGTTTTCTCTAAGCTTGATGGAAGTCTAGGGAGGAAACTAAAAACAGATATGAATAAATGAATTAATAGACCAAACAAACGGCCAGCCTCCCCTTAACTGTCTGATGATCTGATCGGGCGGTCTGTCTCGGCCACTCGTAATCCAAGGGTTCGAAACCACAGGAAGGCAAGCATCGCAAGCCTGACCTATACACACATCGGTGAAGCCTCGTAATGTGCAGTCCATGTTGCGCGAGTCAAAAGTATCGTATTACCAACTTGGGATCCATTAAGGGGAGGTTTTTAGTTTGTTCCCTAGATCTCCATCAAGATTAAAATGACACTACCTAGACCCCCTTTCAAGATAAGTTTGTACATTTTTCGGTAGAAAAATTTCCAGGCCGAAGGCCGGTTCCTCCTAAAATACAGGCTCGCTATCGCTCTCAAGGAAAAAATCGACACCTAAATGGCACGAAAGGTCTTAAAATTGACAGAAATGGGGCGAAAGTTCTTAAAATCGCCAAACTAATGGGCCGAACGTCTTAAAATCTCAAAAGCAATGAGGCTAAACATGAGGGAGAAAGGGGTCCAGAAAAGAAAATCCTTCAAGTGGAAATCTCCCCTTGACGAGGGCCGACCCAAGCACATGCTACGCTACGTTACGCGCTACGCCCCCCCCCCCCCCCCTCCAAAAGTGCCCCCTAACTTCCAATGTCCCCCACTCAAAAAACGGTTGCAAAATTATTGGTAAATCTTTTAACTCGCACGAATCTAAGAATCTCAATCGAGTTGTCAACTTGTGGAATGGGCTTCCCCGAGACGTTATAGACTGCACCACCGTTGATTCATTTAAATTCCGCCTAGACAAATATCTCGCATCAAACCCGCGACTGACTGCGTTTGTAAATGAATAACTTTATCCTCCCCTCAGTTACTAACCCATCTGTCCCCTACTAACTTCCTAGTCCTGCCACGTTAGTGGCAGGGCAGTAGTTCCCTTTCCAATGTTCCCTTACCCACTCTAAACCACTGTTTGGACACTTGATCCTCAGTGTTTTGGAGGACAAGCAACCTAGAAGGGTCACTAGATCTGTTGTTGCTTGATTTCCTTTGTACTCCTTTGTACTCCACTCCATCCATGCCTTCAGCTGTGTGTAAGGCATTCGTCAGGGTGAGGGCTCTTAGGGGGGAATTATCTTCAAAAACTTTCGACACCTTAATTCAATTTGAGAATATCTGAAAAATAATAATAATAATAATAATAATAATAATAATAAAATAATAATAATAATAATAATAATAATAATAATAAAAAAAGTTCCCTAATTAAACCTTTGACTGCCACAGATCCTTCTTAAGGGGAGGTATTTAGTTTGTTCCCTACTTTTTCATCAAGCTTAAAATTACACCCCTAGACCCCCTTTCAAGATAAATTTGTACATTTTTCGGTAGAAAAATGTCCAGGCCGGAGGCCGGTTGCTCTTAAATTACAGGCTCGCTATCGCTCACCAGGAAAAAATCGACACCTTAACGGCACGAAAGGTCTTAAAATTGACAGAAATGGGGCAAAATGTCTTAAAATATCCAAACTACTAGGGCGAAGGTCTTACAATCTCAAAAGCAATGGGGCTAAACATGAGGGAGAAAGGGGTCCAGAAAAAAAAAAAATCCCTCAAGTGGAAATCTCCCCTTAAGTCGAATAAAATCGTTTAATAATATCGATACATCATGAACAAAATGACAGTCTTTCTGCTCTACACAACCTGGACCCAGATAATTAATGAGAGATTTCCACTTGAGGGATTTTTTTCTGGACCCCTTTCTCCCTCATGTTTAGCCCCATTGCTTTTGAGATTCTAAGACGTTCGCCCCCATTAGTTTGGTGATTTTAAGAACTTTTGCCCCATTTCTGTCGATTTTAAGACCTTTCGTGCCATTTAGGTGTCGATTTTATCCTGGCAAACGATAGCGAGCTTGTAATTTAAGAGGAACCGGCCTTTGGCCGGGAAATTTTTCTACCGAAAAATGTACAAATTTATCTTGAAAGGGGGTCTAGGGGGTGTAATTTTAAGCTTGATGGAATTCTAGGGAACGAACTAAAAACCTCCCCTTAAGGAGAGGGTTTGTTTTTCTGGATCCTCTTGTATCACTTTGATCTCCAGCAATAATTGAAAGTATCTCCCTACCATCTTGTGACGTCATTAAGGGGGGGGGGGGTGACCTGTTTTTGTTCTGTCCTTTTCTATCTTTCTCTGGCTTGTATCCATTTGGCCCCATTCAGCCTACTGTTTTAAGACGTTTATCCCCATCCAGGTGTAAATTTTTTACTGGTGAGCGGCAGCGAGCCAGCATGTTTTTAATTTTTGTTTGACAGCAGGCTAAATTTGTACATTTTTCGATAGAAAAATGTCTCCGGCGAAGCCGGATTTCTTCATATAATGCTGGCTCGCTATCGCTCGCCAGGAAGAAATCGACACCTAGATGGGGATAAACGTCTTAAAATAGTTGGCTGAATGGGGCCGAATGGATACAAGCCAGAGAAAGAGAAAAGGACAGAAATAACCAAAAGCAGGTCACCCCCCTTAATACCTATCTACCTACCTACCTATCTATCTACCTACCTACCTACCTTCCTACCTACTTACCTACCTACCTATTTACCTACCTACCTACCTACCTACCTACCTACCTATCTATCTATCTATCTATCTATCTATCTATCTATCTATCTATCTATCTACCTACCTACCTATCTACCTACCTATCTACCTACCTACCTACATACGCTACCTACCTACCTACGCTACCTACCTACATACGCTACCTACCTACATACATACATACGCTACCTACCTACCTACCTACCTACACACCTCTCTCTCTCTCTCTCTGCACCAACAGCGCCCCCTTAACCCCCTTAACCATCGCCCCCTCCCCTCCTCTGAAAGTGATACCAGACAAGAAGAGGGGGGAGGGAGGGGGGTTGTCACGGGGGCAAGAGGGGGGGGGGGGGGCTATTGTGTCACCAGAGCAACAATGTCGACCCTGATTAAATTATTGTAACCGATACCCACAAACTCCCACGGCGGGCAGCAGATGGTGGTTGGTTGCTGTGTGTGTGTGTGTGTGTGTGTGTGTGTGTGTGTGTGTGTGTGTGTGTAATTCACTTACTTGTTCGTCAAGGGGAATCCACGCAATGCAAGCTAAGCTCATTATTATCGCGCCTCCTTAACTGGGAATGTATTGCGTGAAATGCATGTTAAGTGTTTATGTATCATTGGAATGGCTGTGGATGTGTGTGTAGTCTGTATTTTTAGCCAATTGGCGACATCTGGAAACGAAGGCTTAGGGTTAATCTGTACGGTACCATTCTCACTACGGTACCAGTCTCACCCGAAGGCTTAGGTTGACCAGTAGCTTAGGTTGACCAGTACGATACCCATCTCACCTTGTAACCGATCACCAACCCCAGATGGGACGTCACAACTTCGTCCACTTATTCCAGGTTCCTATTTATACTGCTAGGTGAACAGAGGCTACACCGTTAAGAGACTTGCCCAAATGTCTCTTCCCCGCCCGGGTCCCGAACTCGGGGACCTTCTGGTTGTGAGCCAGACGCGCTATCTGTTACGCCACGGGGAGGTGTGTGTGTGTGTCGGTGTGTGTGTGTGTCGGTGTGTGTGTGTGTGTGTGTGTCGGTGTGTGTGTGTGTGTGATGGTGTGAGTGTAAGGGGTCGGAGGGGGGGTCGGGGATGCTTGTGTGTGTGTGTGTGTGCTTTTCGTTTGTGTGTGTGGATGTGTGGGTCAGTTGATGTGTGTGTGTTGTTAGTGTGTGGGTATCGTGTGTCAAGTCAATACATTTGCTTCTCATATTTAATTAATCTGGCGGATGGAATATGTTATAGATTTTCACCAAGGTAAATTATGTTTTGCAATATTGCTGTTGAAGATGTTATAAACACAAGGTGGTCTTCCGTAATCCTCTTGTCTTTCAGCCTTAAGGGGAGGTTTCTAGTTTGTTTTCTACTCCTCCAGCAATCTTTAAAATGTCACCCCCTTGACCATCTTTCAAGATAAATTTGTACATTTTTCGGTAGAAAAATGTCCCGGCTGAAAGCCGGTTCCTCTTATATTACAGGCTCGCTATCGCTCGCCAGGATAAAATCGACACCTAAATGGCACGGAAGGTCTTAACATTGACAGAAATGGGTCGAAAGTTCTTAAAATCGTCAAAATAATGGGGCGAACGTCTTAAAATCTCAAAAGCAATGGGGCTAAACATGAGGGAGAAAGGAGTCCAGAAAAAAATCCCTCAAGTGGAAATCTCCCCTTAAGCAGAGTGTGTTCAGCCGCTGTCACACGAGCGATTTTTCCGTCAATTTTCCATGAGCAAATTTTTTCTCGTAATATTTCGGGACTTTTTGGCACTGGTATCGGCAACTAGACTGGCGGTAGATTATTATGTTAGGCGGCTGAATTCTGATAAAGTGTAATTTTGTAAGCTTTCTGACCACAATTGCCCGTAAAAATTGCTCGAAAAACGGCTCGTGTGACTCCGGCTCTCTCCCAAAGAGGTTCGGCTTCATGGATTATATTATCATACAGTCTAGTGTACTGCTGGACTATTTTAGGGGGCACAATTATCAAACTTAAGGGTAGGTATTTAGTTTGTTCCCTAGACCTCCATCAAGCTTAAAATTACACCCCCTTGAGTCCCTTTCAAAATAAATTTGTACATTTTTCGGCAGAAAAATTTCCCGGCCAAAGGCCGGTTCCTCTTAAATTACAGGCTCGCTATCGCTCGCCAGGATAAAATTGACACCTGAATGGCACGAAAGGTCTTAATAATGGGGTGAAAGTTCTTAAAATCGCTAAACTAATGGGGCGAACGTTTTATATCAAAAGCAATGGGGCTAAACATGAGGGAGAAAGGGGTCCAGAAAAAAATCCCTGAAGTGGAAATTTCCCCTTAATATAACTTCAAGCAATAACTCGGCAATATCGACCTTACAACGAACACTGCCTAGGAATGGGAATCCAATACCCCTCCAAACCTCAATAATAGCCCTCAGAGATAAATCAATATCAGCCCAAACTAAGATCTATCTATCTATCTATTGCTGGACACCTTACTCCCCTTACGAGGGTGCCCATACACAGAATGCCCCCAAGCGGACCTATTCCCTGTGAGAGGGACAACCCGAGCCAGTTTAGTGAAGGACTTACAGGATTGACCACTCAATTTAGGATCCGTCCGACTCCGAGGCCCTCTGTGTATCTTGTTAGCACTATTTTTCTACAGTGGTGTTCGGCTAATCCATCCACTAACCTGCCTTACCCTTAGGTAAGCAGTACGGATTTGTATCAGGTTTACTCCCCTAGACAGGTTGCCAACCAAGGCTGACGAGTCCCATCCACCCGAATTTGTATAAGGTTGTCTCCCCTAGATGAATTGCCGACCAAGGCTAACGAGTCCCATCCACCCTTAACAAACTAAGATAAACCGACTAATTCAAACTGAAGTATAGTCAACATTCGATGGTCAACATTTTTATGGCAACATTTCTGGAATATTTTGCACTGGTATCGGAAACTTAGACTGGTAATAGATGAATTTAGGTGGCAGACATATTATAAATGTTAACCTTATAAGCTGCCAGACCAGTGTTCACTATAAATGTTGAGTGAAGAACCTCGCGTGTGATACCGGCTTTAGATAAACCGACGGATTCAAACTGAAGTATCGGCCTTCCAAAGTGCCAAGGAATGTGAACGGCATATCCCTCAGTACTATCCTTGTATAATAATTATCATCATATAAAACTAATATTACTTCAAGCTACACTGTCTTCGTGGTGCGATGCATAAGGTGTTGATTTTCGGTGTGAGCGTCCTGGGTTCGAATCCACGGACTGCCACATGTGTTTGTAAATTTCATAAATCGATTTTAGGAGTAGAGTTGGTTGTTGGAAGGAACATGACAATTAATGACAGCCCAAACTAAATTAATGACAGCCCAAACTAAATTAATGACAGCCCAAACTAAATTAAGGGGAGATCTCCACCTGGAGGATTTTTTTTCTGAACCTCTTTCTCCCTCATGTTAAGCCCCATTGCTTGTGAGATTTAAAGACGCTTGCCCCATTACTTTGGCGATTTTAAGAACCCTCGCCCCATTTCTGTCAATTTTAAGACCATTCGTGCCATTTAGGTGTCCATTTTTTCCTGGCGAGCGATAGCGAGCCTGTTTTTTAAGGGGAACCGGCCTTCGGCCGGGACATTTTTCTACCGAAAAATGTACAAATTTTACTTGAAAGGGGGTCAAGGGGGAGTAATTTTAAGCTTGATGGAAGTCTAGGGAATCAACTAAAAACCTCCCCTTAACCCGACTAATGCAAACGGATGTATCGATATCCCAACGACCATTGCCAAGGAATGTGACTCCAATATCCCTATCATAATAACCTCCAGGTATATCCCTAAGGCCATACACTTCATTAAACTAAAGGTTGAAACAAAGGAAAGACCCTGTATTTGCGTATGAACCACTAGCAACAAAAGGGTTAAGGGGAGGGTTTTTAGTTTGCAACCTAGACCTCTATCAAGCTTTACCCCAAAAAAACACACCCTAGTAAGGATCAGTATATCTGTTGTTGCTTGTTTTCCTTCCTTTGTATCCCTAACCTTTGAGAAAATATTGTACATTTATCGGTAGTTTCCTGCTAAATTACAGGCCTGCTATTGCTCACCAGGTTACAATCGACACCTAAATGACACGAAAGGTCTTAATATTGACAAAGAAATAAAGAAATGGGACGAAAACAATTCAAATCGCCAAACTAAAGGGGCGAAGCTCTTAAAATTTGATAACTAATGAGGTTAAGAATGAGGCAGAAGGGGGTCCAGAAACCCCCCCCCCCCACCCCCCCCCCCCAACACAACACACACACACACACACACAACAAAGAAACAGGCCGATATTTGCGTATGAACCAACAGCAATAACAAAGGGTTAAAACAAAGAAAACGGAAGCCGGTATTTGCGTATGAAACACCAGCAACAAAAGGTTAAAACAAAGAAAAAGGGAGCCGATATTTGCGTATGAACCAACAACAGCAACAAAGGGTTAAAACAAAGAAAACGGCCCGATATTTGCGTATGAACCAACAGCAACAAACAAACCCTTTCCTCATCGATTCCAAAAAGCGAAAACAAAACAAAATATTAATAATCATAAAAAAACAAAAAGAGGATCGGCCGCGCATTGTTTAGCTTCGGGAACGGCGGCTGGGAGCCAAACACGAAAACAAAAGCGAATCGTGTGTTTTTTTTTTCTTCTGGAGCGGAGGGTTCGATTGACAACTCTCGTCAGTGTATTGAGTCAACCAGGGGGCTTTGTTGACTTATGCCCCCCCCTCCCCCCCTCTCTTATATTCAGCCCCCCTTCCTCCCCCCCAACTTCTACTCTTGTTACATTCTCTCTCTCTCTCTCCCCCCCCCCCCCATGTTTAACCTCTGTCTGCCTCCTTCGGTATTTCATCTGGTCGCCTTCTCTCTCATATATATATATATATATATATATATATATATACATATATATATATATATATATATATATATATATATATATATATATATATACATGCTACCGTACACCTACTACTAATACTACTACTACTACTACTACTACTAATACTACTACTACTACTACTACTACTAATAATAATAATAATAATAATAATACTAACAATATCAACATATCACTTGCCATAATTCCACTACCAAGGGCTATTCTCTCAACACAAAGTGGGTTAACCAATGTATTACAGATTAACTTACAAAGGTTTATACTTGATCTTTGATGAACAATATTAACGGAACTCCACCTGGCTATATACTACCAAAATGAAGAACATGTTTGGCTTGAAAATCTTTTTGAAAATTACTAAGCGAATAAAGAGACCATGAAGACCTTCGTACCTGCCTATATCTCCCCTAGTAGCGACACCATAAGGAAAACAATGTGTAGTCCTTATATCATCATATATTCGCTTTACTATACTGCAGTCTCTTTATTTCCAGCTGGCGGTATATTCAGTTCCTTAGTGTCTGATTTATCGATGGACAAGTATAAAACTACCCTGTCTCTACGTCACATTACCACCAAGTGTTCATAATTATCAACATATTTCGCTACACAATCTTCATAATAGCGGAGTAACCAAGATAGAGACACGCCAATTTGCCCCCTTCTCCCTCACGTTTAACCCCATTTGTTTTGAGATTTCAAGACGTTCGTCCCATTAGTTTGGCTCTTTTAAAATACTTCGTGCAATTTAGACGGAACCGGCCTTCAGCCGGTGTATTCTTCTGCCTGAAAATGCAAAAAATTATCTCGAAGGGGGGAGGGGGGTCTTTGGAGTATTTGTTGTAAGCTTGATGGAGGTCTTCGATAGAAACTAAATAATCAATAAATATATAATTACATTAAAAGTAAATAAATACGCTACTTTCCAACTCCCTACTTCACTCCCCCTTCTCTTTCCCATCCACCCTATTATTCTTCTCTTTCCCATCCACCCTATTATTCTTTCCCATCCACCCTATTATTCTTTCCCATCCACCCTATTATTCTTCTCTTTCCCATCCACCCTATTATTCTTCTCTTTCCCATCCACCCTATTATTCTTCTCTTTCCCATCCACCCTATTATTCT
>CM064541.1:35309234-35320519 GCA_032716605.1 Paralithodes platypus | reverse complement strand
CCACCCACCACTCGCCATCAACAGCCTATCAATGTCATATGTAATTTCCACATCTAGAGATAACCACTGCACTCACACCACCCCACAACCTTAGCCACACCTTCTGACACCTCCACACACTCACCAACCCACACCTTATCCACACTTCTGACACCTCCACACTCACCAACCCACACCTGATCCACACCTTATCCACACCTCCACACTCACCAACCCACACCTTATCCACACTTCTGACACCTCCACACTCACCCACCCACACCTTATCCACACTTCTGACACCTCCACACTCACCCACCCACACCTTATCCACACTTCTGACACCTCCACACTCACCAACCCACACCTTATCCACACTGCTGACACCTCCACACTCACCAACCCACACCTGATCCACACTTCTGACACCTCCACACTCACCCACCCACACCTTATCCACACTTCTGACACCTCCACACTCACCAACCCACACCTTATCCACACTTCTGACACCTCCACACTCACCCACCCACACCTTATCCACACTTCTGACACCTCCACACTCACCCACCCACACCTTATCCACACCTCCACACTCACCAACCCACACCTTATCCACACCTCCACACTCACCCACCCACACCTTATCCACACCTTATCCACACCTCCACACTCACCAACCCACACCTTATCCACACCTCCACACCAAAGGTGTATTATTACTATTATCTTTACTTTCCTCTCTAAACCTCCATCAACTTTAAACACATATCCCCAAGACCCCCTTCGAGACAAGTGTGTGTATTTTTCGGTAGAGAAATGCCTCGGCCGAAATCCGATTCCTCCCAAATTACAGACTCTTTAGCTATCGCTTGCCAGGAAAAAAATCTACACCAAATGGCACGAAAAGTCTAAAATTTGACAACAAAATTGGGCTAAAGTTTTAAAATAGCCAAAATAATGGGGCGAACATCTTAGAATTTCAAAAATAATGGGGCTAAACATGAAAGAGAGTTGGGTCCAGCACCCCCCACCCCCATCCTAGCACCCACCACTCGCCATCAACAACCAATCACTGTCAAATTTAATGTCCACACACGCCCACCCACCCACCCACTAACCCACGTCGACTCAACCACTTCTATTTCACCCACTAAAGCTGTATTTCTCACCCACCTACCCACTAACCAACCACCCACCCACTAACCCACGTTGACTCAACCCTTTCGCATTCACTCACTAAAGCTGTATTTCTCACTCACCCACCCACTAACCCACCCACCCATGGATAACCCACCTCTCGTCGACTCAACCCACCTATGTCTCACTGACCACCCACCATTCGACCAATCAACCATCTATTAATGCCATACTTAATCTTCGCGCCCAATTCATCCACCTTCGCCCATCTACCACTCGCGAACTGCCCACCACTCGCCCAATCATCCATATGCACGCCCAATTCACCCACCCTAGCTCATCTACCACTCACGAACTGCCCACCACTCGCCCAATCATCCATATGCACGCCCAATTCACCCACCCTAGTCCATCTACCACTCGCGAACCACCCACCACTCGCCCAATCATCCATATGCACGCCCAATTCACCCACCCTCGCCCATCTACCACTCGCGAACCACCCACCACTCGCCCAATCAACCATATGCACGCCCAATTCACCCACCCTCGCCCATCTACCACTCGCGAACCACCCACCACTCGCCCAATCAACCATATACACGCCCAATTCACCCACCCTCGCCCATCTACCACTCACGAACCACCCACCACTCGCCCAATCAACCATAAAGTCCTTAACCCCTTCAGTACCAGTTCTGTCCTTTTAACTTTATTCTAGCTATTAAACGATTTTGTTCGGTTTAAAAGGGGCCTCCAGAAATAATCAGAATTTGAACTATCTCACTTAACCCTTTTTACTACCACAGGTCCTTCATAAATCGTCTCAATATAGCAGGAGTAAAAATATGCAAAAAGACGTCTTCGGCACAGAAGGGGCTAATATAGCATCTACCACCCCACCCGTTAGTATCTCATCTACCACCTACCTACCACCACGCCCGCCCACCCAAGACCCCACCGACCACCCACCTTTTAACCACTTAACAGCCTTTCACCCGCCTTGCCCAACACCTCGTCTCAGAACTACACTTAGTCTTCATATGTAAAAAAAATAAAAAATAAAAAAAAAATAAAAAAAAAAATGGCTTGCTGTCAAAACAAAAAATATATATGCTGGCTCGCTGCCGCTCGCCAGGAAAATATTGACACCTGGGGTAAACGTCTTAAAACAGTAGGCTGAATGGGGCCGAATGGATTCAAGCCAAAGAGAGAGGGAGAGAAAGAGAAAACAAAGCGAGGTGGGCTCCCTTAATGGAATATAGGATTATACTGTAAGAGGCCATGGTGATAGTAGTGATGGTGATAGTAATGGTGATAATGGTGGTGGTGATAGTAGTGGTGATGATGGTAGTATTGGTGATAATGGTGGTGGTGATAGTGAGGGTGTTTGTGGTGATAGTAGTGGTGGTGATGGTAGTAATGGTGATAATGGTGGTGGTGATAGGTAATGATAGTGGTGATGGTAATAGTGAGGGTGTTTGTGGTGATAGTAGTGGTGGTGATGGTAGTAATGGTGATAATGGTGGTGGTGATAGGTAATGATAGTGGTGATGGTGATAGTAGTGGTGGTGATGGTAGTAATGGTGATAATGGTGGTGGTGATAGTAATATGATAGTGATGGTGATAGTGAGGCAGTTTGTGATGATAGTAGTGGTGATGATGGTAGTATTGGTGATAATGGTGATGGTGATAGTGAGGGTGTTTGTGGTGATAGTAGTGGTGGTGATGGTAGTAATGGTGATAATGGTGGTGGTGATAGTGAGGGTGTTTGTGGAGTGAGGCAGTTTGTGATGATAGTATGAATGGTAGTATTGGTGATAATGGTGGTGGTGATAGTGAGGGTGTTTGTGGTGATAGTGGTGGTGGTGATGGTATAATGGTGATGATGGTGGTGGTGATAGTGAGGGTGGTGATGGTGATAGTAGTGGTGATGATGCTAGTAATGGTGATAATGGTGGTGGTGATAGGAAATGATAGTGTTTGATGGTGATAGTAGTGTGATGATGGTAGTAATGGTGATAATGGTGGTGGTGATAGTATGATGGTGTGAGGCAGTTTGTGATGATAGTAGTGTGATGATGGGTAGTATTGGTGATAATGGTGTGGTGATAGTGAGGGTGTTTGTGGTGATAGTAGTGGTGGTGATGGTAGTAATGGTGATAATGGTGGTGGTGAATAGTGATGGTGATAGTGAGGCAGTTTGTGATGATAGTAGTGGTGATGATGGTAGTATTGGTGATAATGGTGATGGTGATAGTGAGGGTGTTTGTGGTGATAGTAGTGGTGGTGATGGTAGTAATGGTGATAATGGTGGTGGTGATAGTAGTGATAATGGTGATGGTGATGGTGGTGGTGATGTGGTAATGGTGGTGTTAATGGTGGTGTGATAGGTAATGATAGTGGTTGATGGTGGTGGTGATAGTGAGGGTGTTTGTGGTGATAGTAGTGGTGGTGATGGTAGTAATGGTGATAATGGTGGTGGTGATAGGTAATGATAGTGGTGATGGTGATAGTAGTGGTGATGATGGTAGTAATGGTGATAATGGTGGTGGTGATAGGTAATGATAGTGGTGATGGTGATAGTAGTGGTGGTGATGGTAGTAATGGTGATAATGGTGGTGGTGATAGTAATATGATAGTGATGGTGATAGTGAGGCAGTTTGTGTAGTAATGGTGATAATGGTGGTGGTGATAGGTAATGATAGTGGTGATGGTAATAGTGAGGGTGTTTGTGGTGATAGTAGTGGTGGTGATGGTAGTAATGGTGATAATGGTGGTGGTGATAGGTAATGATAGTGGTGATGGTGATAGTAGTGGTGATGATGGTAGTAATGGTGATAATGGTGGTGGTGATAGTAATATGATAGTGATGGTGATAGTGAGGCAGTTTGTGATGATAGTAGTGGTGATGATGGTAGTAATGATAGTGGTGATGGTGATAGTGAGGCAGCTTGTGGTGATGGTAGTAATGGTGATAATGGTGGTGGTGATAGGTAATGATAGTGGTGATGGTGATAGTAGTGGTGATGATGATAGTAATGGTGATAATGGTGGTGGTGATAGTAGTGGTGATGGTGCTAGTAGTAGTAGTGGTGGTAGTGATGATGATGGTATTAATGGTGGTAATGATAGCAATAATAGTACTAATATTTGTGGTGAAAGTAGTAGTGGTAGAAGTACTGGTGGTGATAGCAGCGGAGATGATAATAGCAATGGTGATTGAGATGGTGATAATGATAGTACCGTAATACTAGTAACAATAGTAACGGTGAAAGTAGTAGCGATAGTAGTAGTAGTAGTAGTGGTAGTGGTGTGGTCTGGCGATGATGATAGTAATGTTGATAATGGTGATAATAATGGCGGAGATAGCAATAATAGTGTTAATAGTAGTAGTAGTAGTAGTAGTAGTAGTAGTAGTAGTGGTGTGGTCCGGCGATGTAGTCCAACAATCAATTATCAGCTCTCATTGTCGGCTGCCGGGCTCGATTAGGGAAGGTGCCAAATTAATAACCCCAATTCGTCCACCTGAATTTACGAGCGGGCAGCCAATCAGCGCGCCCCATAAATTCCAGGTAACGAGCGCTCATTGGTCCGGGTACTCAGCGTTCGATCACCTATTCCCGCGTCTTTGTTATGTTAAATTTATCGCGGGGGCATACGTCTCCGCGTTTGAGTGACCGCCGGGCGCTTATTGGAGATCCGCGACGATACTTATTGTCCCGGGTTGTTTACGCGAACGCCCCGGGGTATCGGTGTTCGGATTCGAGTCGTAGAGGTGAGCTGAAGGAAGACGAAGCCGTTGCCACGAGTCCCGGTTCCGGATGAGCTCGGACATGACGTTCTTGATGGCGATATTTGTCATAAAGCGCGGGTGACCTCCAGCAGGGTTACCGTATCAACTCCGCTAGATAGATATTGAAAACCCGAAAATCGCTAGAATTCATGCCACAATCTCTACAACATCTCTCTAAAATGGCTCAAATCTCCCTAAAATCGCTAGAATTCATGCCACAATCTCTACAACATCTCTCTAAAATGACTCAAATCTCCCTAAAATCGCTAGAATAAAGCCACAATCTCTAAACTATCACTATAAAATGGCCAAAATCTCCAGAATATCGCTAGAATTCATGCCACAATCTCTACAACATCTCTAAAATTACTCAAATCTCCGGAAAATTGCTAGAATAAGGTCACTATCTCTAAACATGGCTGAAATCTCCCGAATATCGTTAGAATTCATACCACTATCTCTAGACTATCACTCTAAACTGACTCAAATCTCCGGAATATCGCTAGTATTCATGCTACTATCTCTACAATCTATCTCTAAAATGGCCAAAATCTCCATAATATCGCTTGAATTCATGTCTCTAGAGGTGAAAATGTGTCTCTAGATCGAAGTAAATAGACTAATAACACACACAACAAGGCCACTCCAACAGCTTCTCTCTCTCCACCACCCCTTCTCCCTTCTCATCACTCCTCGAAAAGTAGGTAAGAGGTGCCGTTGTAAAGGATTATCCTCAATAGTAGTAACATAGTGTTAGTGATGGAGCCGCGGCGGTCGAGTGGTGAGCACGCTCACGTGTGAATCTGCTTGACCTGGGTTCGATCCCAGCATAGGCGGACATTGAGTGGGTGTTGTAGTACGTCCTAGGACCTAGCATGTTTCAAATGCTTGCACCCAGTCGGGGGGACACCTCGACGACGTATACAGACTAATAACACACTTAACAAAGCCACTCCAACAGCTTCCTCTCTCTCTCCAACACCCCTTCTCCCCTCTCTACACTCATCAGAAAAATAGGAAAAGTAGAATGTAGATACGAGGTGCCGTTGTAAAGTCTTATCCCTCAATACCTTCACCTGACCTGATACTAGCGATGGTGATAATGATAGCAATAATGGTAACAATAGTGATGGTGAAAGTAGTGGCGATAGTGGTAGTAGCGATAACAATAATAGTACTAAGAGCGATGGACCTCTAAATCTAGCGGGAACGTCGCTGAACTGGCAACACTGACTTCCCGCCGTTCGCCCGGACACCGTAACTATTAGGGAACCGGGTAAATATTTTGTACACACCAGGCCATCACACAGCGCCTTCCACAGCGTGAGACGAGACCACCAACAACAACAGCACCCACAACAACAACAACAACAACAACTGTCACGAAGGCACACTCACGAAAGGAGAGTCTGGCACAAATCTTTAATTTTTAAACTACCCTCCTTCGGTTTATATCCCTCCATCTGTGCCTTTGTCTCTAATTTCCTTTCTGGCCGTTCCATAGCTGGGGTTGTGGACGGCCATCGCTCACTTCCTCATCTTATCAACTCCGGTGTTCCTCAGGGATCTGTCCTATCTCCTATTCTCTTTTTAATTTTCATAAATGATCTTCTCAACTGTACCTCCAGTCCCATCCATTCATACGCAGACGACTCTACCTTACACTACTCAATTAGTTTCCCAGAACGCCCCAGCCAGCAATCCCTCAAAAACAAACGTAATGAAGCCATGCAACACTTATCTTCTGATCTAACTACTATTTCCAATTGGGTCAGAAAAAACCTTGTTGCCTTTAATGCTTCCAAAACCCAATTTCTCCATCTATCTACCCGTCCGGAACTTCCAGAGGACTATCCCTTATTCTTCAACAATACAAAAATCAATCCTTCATCTTCTCTCAATTTTCTTGGTGTCTCCTTTTCTTCTGCTCTCACTTGGAAGGACCATATTACCAGTCTTGCTAAGGCAGCCTCCCAGAAGCTGGGTGTGCTCAACCGCCTCAAGGGGTTCTTTACCCCTGTACAGCTTCTTGCTCTGTACTGGGGCACAGTGCGTCCTTGTATTGAGTATTGTTCGCATGTGTGGGGAGGATCCTCTCACACCGCACTCCTAGACAAAGTACAAAGGAAGGCCTTTCGTATAATTAATTCCCGTCCACTCATCAACTCTCTGCAATCTTTCTCTCTCTTCGCCGCAATGATGCATCTCTATCGCTACTACAATAATCAGTGCTCCTCAGAC
This sequence comes from Paralithodes platypus, assembly GCA_032716605.1. Classification (NCBI taxonomy): domain Eukaryota; kingdom Metazoa; phylum Arthropoda; class Malacostraca; order Decapoda; family Lithodidae; genus Paralithodes; species Paralithodes platypus. The sequence continues at coordinate 35,313,362 of CM064541.1, read as the reverse complement.
CTCTTCCAGTGTATACCACTTCCTCTATGTAGGGTACATGGTACCCATCTTGCAACACAATCCCACCCCTACTCTGTGCAACTCTCCAACCCAAGAGTGAAACATTACTCTCAGTCTTTCTTCTATTCAACAGCTGAGCTCTGGAACTCTTTCCCAGAATCAGTCTTCCCCTCCTCCTATGACTTAAACTGCTTCAAACTCCGTGTGTCCAGGCATTTTGGGTCGAACGTCCCTTGATTTTGGCCATGTCACTCTTTCAACTATGGGGGAGGCACTCGCTACATGCAGTTCTGCCTTTTGTCTCCCGCATTCACATAGACAAAACAATGTTTTCTAGCAAATTCATAAGAAAAGAAAGAAAAAGATATATTGGGTTTCTAGCAATTTCGCATCAAGGAAAAGAAATGTCAAAAGTCGTTTAACCAATCACCCATAATGGTACGAAAAATGTATAGGTTTATTAGCAATTTCGTAAAAAAAAAAAAAAAAAAGAAAAAAAAAAAAAAAACACACACACACATAACTAAGTCAATAGTCGTCTAACAGTCGCTCATAAAAGTACGGAAATGTGATAGGTTTTCTAGTAAATTAAATATTACACAGTCGTCCAACTATCGCAATAATATGGTTAGTTTGTTTTGTTTCCTCGTGAACTCAAGCTCCAAGCACACATGTTATTACTTTACAGTATATGAGTGTACAGTCTGACTAATAAGTCATGTCTCGGCACCAAGGATATTTAGATCCTTAATTGGTATCAGCAATATCTCAATATGATTTCTTCCTATCGAGTGAGATGTACAAACATGTTCCTACACTTACCCACCCTATTTAACATCTGACAGACATTAATACAGCACAGAGCGAGCCATACATAATGACAGCTGAGACATGACTTATTAGCGCCACCGTACTGTACTGTATATATGTATTTTTCCAAACTTAAGGGGAGGTTTTTAGTGTGTTTCCTAGACTTCCATCAAGCTTGAAATTACACCCCCTTGACCCCCTTTCAAGATAAATTTGTACATTTTTCGGTAGAAAAATCTCCCGGCCGAAGGCCGGTTCCTCTTAAATTACAGGCTCGCTATCGCTCGCCAGGAAAATATTGACACCTAAATGGGACGACAGGTCTTAAAAGTTATATAAATGGGGTGAAATGTCTTAAAATCGCCAAACTAATGGGGTGAACGTCTTAAAATCTCAAAAGTAATGGGGCTAAACATGAGGGAGAAAGGGGTAAAGAAAAAAAATACCTCAAGTGGAAATCTCCCCTTAAAGATTGGTAAACAAATTATATTATATCTTGATGATCAAAATAGTGGTTCCTGCGTTGGTATCGTCCAAGGCAATTGAATCGTATGTATTTTTCCAGGTTTGTGTTATTAGGTTTTCATAACTATTCTATATATATATCAAACACATTTCAACCGGATCGTATCCCTTACCACGGTGACCGGCCAACTCAACCAGTAGACCAACCAGTAGCTCTCAACCAGTACCAAATCAACCAATACGGTTAGGTTAGGTTAGGTTAGGTTTGGTTAGGTTCGGTTAGGTTCGGTTAGTACTATATTTTGGCACTGGTTAGGTTGGCCTGGGTTAATTTGGCACTGGTTGAGAGCTACTGGTTGAGATGACACGGAACCCTTACCCCACAACCACCCAAGCACTTTAGATATTCCATTACATAACGGGGAATGTATACCTTAATTACAACTGCTCCAAAGGCGAGGGAAACAGCCCCACCCCCACCCCCGGCCCCAGACCACCCCCCCACATAACAATAACACGGAGGTAGTTAGTGAGGAGGCCGTTAAGAGGAGGTTTTTAGTTGATTTTTTTTTTTTTTTTTTTTTTTTTTTTTTTTTTATACTTCCATCAAGCTTAAAATTACTCCCCCTAGACCCCCTTTCAAGATAAATTTGTACATTTTTCGGTAGAGAAATGTCCCGGCCGAAGGCCGGTTCCCCTTAAATTACAGGCTCGCTATCGCTCGCCAGGAAAAAATCGACACCTAAATGGCACGAATGGTCGTAAGATTGACAGAAATGGGGCGAGGGTTCTTAAAATCGCCAAACTAATGGGGCGGACGTCTTAACATCTCAAAAGCAATGGGGGCTAAACATGAGGGAGAAAGGGGTCCAGAAAAAAATCCTCCAGGTGGAAATCTCCCCCCTTTAAAGGGAGATTTATGTATCTTATTTATTGCTTTATTAGTTTCCTCCCTAGACCTCCATCAAGCATAATATTCCTCTTCAATTAAAGTCTCGCTATCGCTCGCCAGGAACTAAATAGCGACACCTAGATGACGCGCACAGTCTTAATATTAACAAAGAAATCGAGGGAAAAAGGTCTTGATACAAATGGCCACACTAATGGGCCAAACGTCTTAGCATTTGAAAACTAACCTGGGGCTAAACATGAGGGTTCAGGGGTACAACCGCTCAAGAGGCCCCCCCCCCCCCCCCCACCCCCACCCCCTCCCTGTAACAATAATGCCGGGGTAGTTAGTGAGGAGGTCATTAAGGGGAGATCTCCACTTGAGGGACTTTTTTTTTTCTGGACCCCTTTCGCCCTCATGTCTAGCCCCATTGCCTTTTGAGATTTTAAGACGTTTGCCCCATTAGTTTGGTGATTTTTAGAATTTCCGCCCCATTCTGTCAATTTTAAGACCTTTCGTGCCATTTAGGTGTCGATTTTATCCTGGCGAGCGATAGCGAGCCTGTAATTTAAGAGTAATCGGCCTTCGGCCGGGATATTTTTCTACCGAAAAATTTACAAATTTATCTTGAAAGGGGGTCAAGGGGGTGAAATTTTAAGATTGCTGGAGGAGTAGGAAACAAACTAGAAACCTTCCCTTAACTTTACGGTAACGACGTGTGAAACTAAAACCGTTCCTTGGACAGTCACGCTCAAAATTGTCTAAATTCACGTAAAGCAATAATCCTACTGAACGCTTTGAGGATCATGACGCATTTTGGGCAGCTTAGGTTGGCTGCCATTAGACGATGGTGTGCAGCTTAGGAAGGAGCTGTGGGTATTAAAAGGGTATAAAGGCTATCCCAATCAACCCTCTGACTTCCACACACCCTTCCTAATCTGAATACAATCCTCCAATAATTACCAGAACACAGAACAGAAATGCGTATTGGAGCTTGAAAGGGTTAAGGGGAGGTTTTTAGTTTGTTCCCTAGTCCTCCATCAAGCTTAAAATTACACCCCCTAGGCTCCCTTTCTAGATAAATTTGTACATTTTTCGGTAGAAAAATATCCCGGCCAAAGGCCGGTTCCTCTTAAATTACAGGCTCGCTATCGCTCGCCAGGAAAAAATTGACACCTAAATGGGACGAAAGGTCTTAAAATGGGGCAAAAGTTCTTAAAATCGCCAAACTAATGGGGCGAACATCTTAAAATCTCAAAAGCAATGGGGCTAAAAACATGAGGGAGAAAGGGGTCCAGAAAAAAATATCCCTCCAGTAGAGATCTCCCCCTAACTCTTTGAGGATCATGACGCACGTTGGCTGCCATGAGACGATATTATGCAGCTTAGGAAGTACCTTACACCCTTCCTAACCTGAGGAACCTCGTCTGCTGATAGCCGCGATAAACTATCAAAACGCGCCTTTATCCTCAAGGGGGTTAATACAGTTACAGGGGAGATTTCCACTGGAGGGATTTTTTTCTTTACCCCCTTTCTCCCTCACGTTTAGCCCCATTGCTTTTGAGATTTTAAGGCGTTCGCCCCATTAGTTTGGCGACTTTAATTAAGAACTTTCACCCCCATTTATGTCACTTTTAAGACCTTTCGTCCCATTTAGGTGTCGATTTTTCCTGGCGAGCGATAGCGAGCCTGTAATTTAAGAGGAACCGGCCTTCGGCCGGGACATTTTTCTACCGAAAAATTTACAAATTATCTTGAAAGGGGGTCATGGGGGTGTAATTTCAAGCTTGATGGAGGTCTAGGAAACGAACTAAAAACCTCCCCTTAAAGGGTTCCTAGTGACTACTCTCTCTCTCTCTCTCTCTCTCTCTCTCTCTCTCTCTCTCTCTCTTATAAGTAAATTGACTGTGTTTAAAGTAAAAAGGAGATATTACGTGACGTCAGATGGCCTTTAAAGTAGCAAA
>CM064541.1:35286734-35304234 GCA_032716605.1 Paralithodes platypus | reverse complement strand
CCTTGGCCATTATTTCTGAACATCTCTCATAACAACACTCTCGCTCTCTCTCTCTTTAATATATCTCTCTCCCCATTTAACCCTATGACCATTATTACACCTTAACACACACACACACTCACACACTCTCTCTCGCTCTCTCTCGTTACAATCCTTCTTGGTCATTAGATATATACTGTGTCTCCCCATTTAACCCTATGACCAATATTATTACACCAACTCTCTTAACACTCGCTTAAATATGTGTGGGCAATCTCACTTTCACCCTCTCTCACTCTCGCTTTCATTATCTCATTTTCTCTCTCTCTTGTTTCTCCTCTCTATCTCTCTCTTGTTTCTCCTCTCTCTCTCTCTCATGGATCGCAAGGTCTTCGAGATACTAACTATTCCTTGGTAACTCCTTGTAACTCTCACACACACACACACACACACACACACTCGGTAATACTGGTACGGGGTATATTATAGTTTGGATCTAGGTTATAGATAATATATATATATATTTTCTTCTGAGGAATATGCTGCGTTTTGACAGTTTGTTCTGGCCATCATTATAGACGATTTTATACAGCTTAGGAAGGATCTGTGGGCGTTAAGGGGAGGCAGACCGTTTTTCTGGACCCCCTTCTCCCTAATGTTTAGCCCCACTAGTTTTGAGATTATAAGACGTTCGGCCCATTAGTATTGCGATTTTAACACCTTTCGCCCCATTTCGTTGTCAATTTTAAGACCTTTCGTGCCACAAAGGTGTCGATTATTTCCTGGCGAGCGATAGCGAGCCTGCAATTTTAAGAGGAACTGGCCTTCGGCGGGGACATTTTTCTACCGAAAAATGTACAAATTTATCTTGAAGGTGGGTCTAGGGGGGTGTATTTCTAAGCTTGATGAAGGTCTAGGGAGGAAACTGGAAAAAAAAATATGAATAAATGAATTAATAGACATAGGAACGCTGAAAGCAGTAACAAGAAATAGGGTGGTCAGCATGGAAGTATAGAAGTCCTTGCATGACAGTATGGTAATCCCGACATTGACTTACGGGAGTGAAGCATGGACGTTGGTGAAGAGACTCAAACCAAGAGTGAGAGGGGTGGAAATGAGTTACATGAGAAGTGCGTGCAGAGTTACATGGAGGGATAGACAGATGAATGAGGAAGTACGAGAGAGGTGTGGTGTGGCTGTAGATGTGCTGAAAAGTGTGAAAAGGAACACTTCGAGATGGTTCGGCCATATGGAATGTATGGGAAGTGAGAGAATGACTAAGAGTGAGGTGGAAGGACAGAGAGGGAGAGATAGACCAAGTGAGAGGTGGAAGGATGGAATTAAGAAGTATATGAGCAAAGGCGGTGCTGGATGGGAGGAGGAGCGTTGACTGACTGGGGACAGAGGTGTATGGGGGCGTTTCGTTCATGGCCACCCCTTCGAGATCACGGCGTCCGGCAATAGACAGGTCGATTGATAGATATATAGATAGAATATTTATATATATATATATATGTATGTATGTATATGTATGTATGTATATATATATATATATATATATATATATATATATATATATATATATATATAATTGCATAGCTACAATTTCTGAAACTGCGGATGCAACGAGGATACTATCAATACTGAAGCTACCCGCCTTCACTAATACGAGGGGGGGGGGGGGGGGGACACTATCGAACAGACCCCGCGCCCAACAACGAACATAATACCAGTCATCTGAGAGACAGAAAGGCCCGTCACGTCACAACCAACCTGTAATCAGCGTCGTAAATCTTCCCCCAATGTATCACAATATATGACACTGCCGGGCCAAGACACTTATACTGTAGAAGGGTCTCAGAGGGATACTGTTTCATTTGGTTTCATTCCGTTTCGCTTGTCTCGTTTCGTTTCTTATCAAACTTAAGGAAATACCCCGGCCGAAGGTCGCTTCTTTCAACTATCGTTCGCCAGGGAAAAAATCGACACCTAAATAGCACGAAAGGTCTAAATATTGACGAAAAAATTGTGCAAAAGGTCTTAAAATCGACTAACTAATGGGACAAACATCTTAACATCTGAACACTAATAGGGCTAAACATGAGGGAGAAAGTGGTCCAGAAAACCGGCCCATACCCCCTTAAAACTGCCGCCGTCGCCCCCCCCCCCAAAAAAAAAAAAAAAAATATATATATATACGACATTAGGCTATACACTAGATAATTGTTGTTACCGATCCGAGAAGCCAGTGGAGACAGGTGTGCATGGGAGGTGATCAGGTGAGACTGTCGCGTGTGGCTGTGTCTTAGTAGCTCATCATATATCTAATAGCACTTCCGGTGGATATTTAGGTACATACAGACACAAACTGACACATATACACAGATATAAACACATAGCCTACACACACATATATTAACGCACACACACAGACATTAACACATACGCACACAGACTTAGACACATACACACAACCATCTCCCTAACCTAAGCGCCTCCTCCCTCACCTACAAACACGCATTACACCCCATAACACATGTACACCCTCCACACATACACACAAAACGTACACCCCAAGCACATACACACCTCCCCCCCCCCCCCCCCCCCCTCACACACACACACTCCACATATGCACACAAACGTACACCCCAAGCAAGCAGGCACACACACGCACACGGAAAAACAACACACACACAAACATATTCACACACACACACACACACAGAAACACCCAGACAGAGAAAGAATATCCGCTTCTGATCATGACGTTGGTTTTCAATTACCGAAGAATTATGGGCATCGCCAGCCAACCACCTCTTAGCACCTGGACCCATAAACCGCGACTCCGAGCGAACCATTCCGGACCACCCGTAAGCCTTCCACGCGTTTCCCATATATCTTCGGACGTTCCCAGAGCGGTTCGTCGGGTGTGAGTTAGTGGTTCTGAGCGTAATGAAGGGTGAAGCGTGATTGGTGCGGCTCCCGCTGAACCGGTACGCCGCAAACTGGGTGGCGTAATAATGGCTGTTTCCGCGACACTGGTATACGCAAGCCAGGGTTATGTTAAGGAGGTGTGTGTGTGTATGTGTGTGTGTGGGAAAGAGAGAGAGAGAGACTGTGTGATAGAGAGTTACACACAGTTACACAGCTACTCAACACCATACAGACCTTGCAGTCCCTACTAGGTGGTCCGGCCTACTAGAGACAGGGACAGTTTCTATTAGAAGAATAGGACAAAGTAGGGAGAGTTACACAGATACTCAGACCACACATACCTTGCGGTCCCTACTAGGTGGTCCGGCCTTAATACTATTAGACAGGGACAGTTTATAGTAGAAGAATAGGACAGTAAATAAGAGAGAGAGAGAGAGATAAATTTACACGGAGTTAAGGTGGTGTCACACGAGAGCTATTATAGTCAACATTCGATGATCAACATTTTTCTGGCAACATTATTTTCTTGAGTATTTTGCCCTGGTATCGGAAACTAGACTGATGACCGATGAATTTAGGTGACAGATATATTATAAATGTTGACCTCATAAGCTGCCAGACCAGTGTTGAGGGAAAATGCGCTCGTGTGATACCGGCTTTATTCCGGCAATTGAATCTGGATTTTTTTTTTTTTTTTTTTTTTTTTTTTTTGGGGGGGGGAGGTTCTTTTAAAGCTTGATGGAGGTCTAGAGAGGAAACTAAACATCCTCCTATCCTTAAGGGTGGATGGGCCGGTTTTCTGGACCACTTTCTCCTTCATGTTTAGCCCCATTAGTTTTCAGATGTTAATATGTTTGCCCCATTAGTTAGTCGATTTTAAGACCTTTCGCCCTATTTCTTCGTTAATATTTAGACCTTTCCTGCTATTTAGTGGTCGATTTTTTCCCTGGCGAACGATAGTGAGCCTGTAATGTTGGAAGAACCGGCCTTTTTCTACCGAAAAATTACAAATTAATCTAGAAGGGGGATCTAATGGATTTTTTTTTTTTTTTTTTTTATGGAGGTCTAGGGAGGAAACTAGAACAACAATGAATGCATGCACAAATAATGATGGAGGTCCAGGGAGGAAACTAGAAACATAGTGAATACATGCAAAAATCGGCCAAAAAGTGAATCATCCCCCCAAAGTAGAACAGAAGTAAACAGTTCGGAGTCAAGATGTCGCTGGTACTCATATACATACAGCAAATATATAATCTATCTCTATACTTGTAGATAAACATCTTGGGTTATTTTGGAGCCAAGATGTCGATAATACCCATACAAAAAATATATCATATAAACAATAGATACAATTTATTCAGAATTGTCGATAGTACTCGCAAAAAAAATAAACAAATAAACAAATAAAATAAAAAGTTCTAGCCTATCATAAAACAAGAGATATAATTGATTCAGAAATGTCGACAAAACTAATAAAAACAAAGAAAGACAAGTGTACGGGAAGAGGGTGATAAAAGAAACCCGTCATCTGAGCCATGTAGGAGTATTCAGTTCATTCACAACCCTCCAGCTGGAACTGTATACGTACACGATTTGTCAGCGTAAACCGTACACACATGACTGACTGAAACGTTCACCGTCAGAGATATGAGCTTTGGGGTCGCAATATCTGCGGAAGCTGGAGTTTGAAGCTCCGCAGAGACGGGGGTCGCAATATCTGTGGAAGCTGGAGTTTGAAGCTCCGCAGAGACGGGGGTCGCAATATCTGCGGAAGCTGGAGTTTGAAGCTCCGCAGAGACGGGGGTTAGATTATTCGCGGAGATGGGGGATTGCAGATCCGTGGAAACTGAGGGCTGCTTATCCACGGAGATAGGTGTCTGTCGATCTACGGAGTAGAGGGTCCGTGGATCCACAGGGACTTTATTCAAGTCATTCTTGTTGAAGAGGGGCTGTGGGTCAACTGAGATAGTGGTTAAAGGGAGATTGGGGAGAGTTGAGGGGGCGTCGGTGGTTGAAGGGGGATTGGGGAGAGTTGAGGGGGCGTCTGTGGTTAAAGGGGGAGTGGGGAGAGTTGAGGTGGGGTTGGTGGTTGAAGGGGGATTGGGGAGAGTTGAGGAGAGATTGGGTAGGTTACGCTTAGACCACCATTGGGAAGCTTTATCTATCTCATATCCTCCTCCATTGGGTCCTTTTAGAGACGCAATGCACACGGAAGAGGGGGCAGCACCGTCCAGCTAGTCTTCGTCCCTCACCCCCCGTAGGCCCTGGTAAACAACACTAATACAGTCCCTCACCCCCCGTAGGCCCTGGTAAACAACACTAATACAGTCCCTCATCACCCCCCGTAGGCCCTGGTAAACAACACTAATACAGTCCCTCACTCCCCGTAGGCCCTGGTAAACAACACTAATACAGTCCCTCACCCCCCGTAGGCCCTGGTATATAACACTAATACAGTCCCTCATCACCCCCCGTACGCCCTGCTAGAACAAGGTGAAGGTACTGAGGTATTTGTATACAGCGTATCCTACCACAAGTCATAACAGAAGATGATAAACCAGTGCTAGTACGTGGAGGACTTGCTGTATTTGGGGGACCAAGTACCAGGGCTTGGCATAGTCCTGCTTGGTGTGGTCCAAGCACTAGTTGTATTGTTCCCATGCCCACTTCGTCCTCCATAGGAAGAGGTTCCAGGGCTCGGGTGTGGGGCCGCAGTCCGCTAGGCTCCTCCCCGACAACATAGTCCAGAAGGGGTAGTGAAAGACGTCCTCATTGATCTTCTACACCGCCTCCATCCCCTTTGTCACCTCCAGTACCGCGAGCATATGCAGGCCGGCGTACAGCACCCTCGCCATGATCACGCCAAAGGCCAACACGTAACAGGAAACTCTCATCATACTTTAAATAAATTTGGTTTGATGACGATGAATTTTGCTATGTTCATTTGTGAAAACGTAGGGGACAAGTAAAATAGGGGACGAATTATAGGATATCTATTAAGGGAAATGGGTCGTTTTCTGGTCACTTCTTCCCCGTGTTTAGCCCCATTTGTTTTGAGATTATCAGACGTTCGCCTATTAGTTTGGCGATTTTAAAACCTTTCGCCCCATTTGATTGTTTTAAGACTGTTATCCCCATCCAGGTGTCGATGTCTTCCTGGCGAGCGATAGCGAGCCAGCATTGTATGGAGAAATCCGGCTTCGCCGGAGACATTTTTCTATCTAAACATTTATAAATTTAGCTTGCTGTCAAAACAAAAATAAATATATGCTGGCTCGCTACCGCTCGCCATGAAAATATTGACACCTGGATGGAGGTAAACGTCTTAAAACAGTAAGCTGAATGGGGCCGAATGGATACAAGCCAAAGAGAGAGGGAGTTAAAGATAAAAAAAGCGAGGAGGTGGGCTCCCTTATTAATCCGACAGACATTATGGGGCACTGGTGGTGGTGGTAAGCTGGCTACCCCTACCCCCACCTTTCATCTCTGCCGACTTATTGGGGGGGGGGTAGGGGGGTTGTTTCTAGGTTTGTTGGTTGCCTTGTGTGAGAGGGTGTGTGTCTGCAAATTGTATCTATATCTCTTATCTATCTATCTATCTATCTTTCTTTCTATCTATATCTATCTACAGTACGGTATCTATCTATATGTATCTTATCTATCTACAGTACGGTATCTATCTATATCTATCTTATCTATCTACAGTACGGTATCTATCTATCTTATCTATCTACAGTACGGTATCTATCTTATCTATGTACAGTACGGTATCTATCTATATCTATCTACAGTACGGTATCTATCTATCTTATCTATCTACAGTACGGTATCTATCTATCTATATCTATCTACAGTATGGTATCTATCTATATCTATCTTATCTATCTACAGTACGGTATCTATCTATCTTATCTATCTACAGTACGGTATCTATCTATATCTATGTACAGTACGGTATCTATCTATATCTATCTTATCTATCTACAGTACGGTATGTATCTATCTATATATATCTATATCTATCTTATCTATCTACAGTTCGGTATCTATATATCTATATCTATCTTATCTATCTACAGTACGGTATCTATCTATCTATATATATATATACAGTACAGTATCTATCTATCTATATATATCTATATCTATCTACAGTACGGTATCTATCTATCTATATATATCTATATCTATATACAGTACGGTATCTATCTATCTATAAATATATATATATCTATCTACAGTACGGTATCTATCTATCTATATATATCTACAATACGGTATCTATCTATCTATATCTCTACAGTACGGTATCTATCTATCTATATCTATACAGTAAGGTATCTATCTATCTATATCTAGCTTATCTATCTACAGTACGGTATCTATCTATCTATATCTATCTTATCTATCTACAGTACGGTATCTATCTATCTATATATATATCTATATCTATCTTATCTATCTACAGTATGATATCTATCTTATCTATCCACATTATCTATCTACAGTATGATAGTAGTGATTAAGATGCTAGTGACAATGGACAGTGATGATGGTGAGAGTAGTAGTGATAATTGTAATTGTAGTAGTGATGATGATCATAGTAATGGTGATGATGACAGTACTTGTGATGATTGTGGCAGTTGTAGTGATGATGGCAGTTGTAGTGATGATGGCAGTATATGTAGTAGTGATTATGTTGATTGTGATTGATGATGGTATTAGTAGTGATGATGGTAACCCATCGCAGAGTTGGGTATGCCGTTTTGATTTTGGGCAAAACGGCACATCTACTTTATAATCAATTTACCCGAAATAGAGCTAATTTGAAACTGGTACCCCCTAATATACGACATTAGCCAGTGGAGACAGGTGTGCATGGAAGGTGATCATTGTTGTTACCGATCCGAGAAGCCAGTGGAGACAGGTGTGCATGGGAGGTGATCATTGTTGTTACCGATCCGAGAAGCCAGTGGAGACAGGTGTGCATGGGAGGTGATCATTGTTGTTACCGATCCGAGAAGCCAGTGGAGACAGGTGTGCATGGGAGGTGATCATTGTTGTTACCGATCCGAGAAGCCAGTGGAGACAGGTGTGCATGGGAGGTGATCATTGTTGTTACCGATCCGAGAAGCCAGTGGAGACAGGTGTCACTCTTGGTCATCCTCCTTTCGGGACTTCGGTGAGACTTTTTCTATTGCACTAGACATATCGAAAGCCTTCGATAGAGTCTGGCATAAATCTTTAATTTCTAAACTACCCTCCTTCGGTTTCTATCCTTCCATCTGTGCCTTTGTCTCTAATTTCCTTTCCGGCCGTTCCATAGCTGCGGTTGTGGACGGCCATTGTTCACTTCCTCACCCTATAAACTCCGGTGTTCCTCAGGGCTCTGTCCTATCTCCTATTCTCTTTCTAATTTTTATAAATGATCTCCTTAACTGTACCTTAATTCCCATCCATTCATACGCAGACGATTCAACCTTACACTACTCCATTAGTTTTTCAGAACGCCCCAGCCAGCAATCCCTCAACGACAAACGTAATGAAGCCATAGAACTCTTAAATTCTGATCTAAATACTATTTCCAATTGGGGCAGAGAAAACCTTGTTAACTTTAATGCTTCCAAAACCCAATTTCTCCATCTATCTACCCGTCAGGATCTCCCAGCGGACTATCCCTTATTCTTCAACAATACAAAAATCAACCCTTCATCTTCTCTCAATATTCTTGGTGTCTCTTTTTCTTCTGCTCTCATTTGGAAGGACCATATTACCAGTCTTGCTAAGGCAGCCTCCCAGAAGCTGGGTGTGCTCAACCGCCTTAGGGGGTTCTTTTCCCCTGCACAGCTTCTTGCTCTGTACAGGGGCATAGTGCGCCCTTGTATTGAGTATTGTTCACATGTGTGGGGAGGTTCCTCTCACACCGCTCTCCTAGACAAAGTTGAAAGGAAGGCCTTTCGTATCATTAACTCCCGTCCACTCACCAACTCTCTGCAATCTCTCTCTCTCCGCCGCAATGTTGCATCTCTCTCGCTATTCTATCGCTACTATAATAATCAGTGTTCCTCAGAGCTATCCCAGTGCATACCACCTCCTTTACGTAGGGCACGTGGTACCCGTCTTGCAACTCAATCCCACCCCTACTCTGTGCAACTCTCCAACCCAAGAGTGAAACGTTACTCTCAAACTTTCTTCTACTCAACATCTGAGCTCTGGAACTCTCTCCCAGAATCAGTCTTTCCCTCTTCCTATGACTTAAATTGCTTCAAACTCCGTGTGTCCAGGCATTTTGTCTCGAACGTCCCTTGATTTTGGCCCTGTCACTCTTTCAACTATGGGGGAGGCACTCGTTATAGGCAGGTATGCCTTTTGCCTCCCTCAATCACATAGAAAAAAAAAAAAAAAAAAAAAAGTGTGCATGGATACCGATCCGAGAAGCCAGTGGAGACAGGTGTGCATGGGAGGTGATCATTGTTGTTACCGATCCGAGAAGCCAGTGGAGACAGGTGTGCATGGGAGGTGATCATTGTTGTTACCGATCCGAGAAGCCAGTGGAGACAGGTGTGCATGGGAGGTGATCATTGTTGTTACCGATCCGAGAAGCCAGTGGAGACAGGTGTGCATGGGAGGTGATCAGGTGAGACTGTCGCGTGTGGCTGTGTCTTAGTAGCTCATCATATATCTAATAGCACTTCCGGGGGATATTTAGGCACATACAGACACAAACTGACACATATACACAGCTATAAACACATAGCCTACACACACATATATAAACGCACACACACAGACATTAACACATTCGCACACAGACATAGACACATACACACAACCATCTCCCTAACCTAAGCACCTCCTCCCTCCCCTACAAACACGCATTACACCTCATAACACATGTACACCCTCCACACATACACACAAAACGTACACCCCAAGCACATACACACATACCCCCCCCCCCCCCCCCTCACACACACACTCCACATATGCACACAAACGTACAGCCCAAGCAAGCAGGCACACACACGCACACGGAAAAACAACGCACACACACAAGCATATTCACACACACACACACACACAGACAGACAGAGAAATAATATCCGCTTCTGATCATGACGTTGGTTTTCAATTACCGAAGAATTATGGGCATCGCCAGCCAACCACCCCTTAGCACCTGGACCCATAAACCGCGACTCCGAGCGAACCATTCCGGACCACCCGTAAGCCTTCCACGCGTTTCCCATATATCTTCGGACATTCCCAGAGCGGTTCGTCGGGTGTGAGTTAGTGGTTCTGAGCGTAATGAAGGGTGAAGCGTGATTGGTGCGGCTCCCGCTGAACCGGTACGCCGCAAACTGGGTGGCGTAATAATGGCTGTTTCCGCGACACTGGGGACAGTTTCTATTAGAAGAATAGGACAAAGTAGGGAGAGTTACACAGATACTCAGACCACACATACCTTGCAGTCCCTACTAGGTGGTCCGGCCTTAATACTATTAGACAGGGACAGTTTCTATTAGAAGAATAGGACAGTAAATAAGAGAGAGAGAGAGAGATATTTACATGGAGTTAAGGTGGTGTCACACGAGCGCTTAAGCCGGTATCACACGAGAGCTATTATAGTCAGCATTCGATGATCAACATTTTTCTGGCAACATTTCTGGAGTATTTTGCCCTGGTATCGGAAACTAGACTGATGACCGATGAATTTAGGTGACAGAAATATTATAAATGTTGACCTCATAAGCTGCCAGACCAGTGGTGAGGATACATGTTGAGGGAAAATGCGCTCGTGTGATACCGGCTTTATTCCGGCAATTGAATCTGGATTTTTTTTTATTTTTTTTTTGGGGGTGTTGTTGTTGTTGTTGTTCCTCAAGCTGTCTGGCCGAGCAGCCCCAAGGTCCCGAGCAAGGCCAAGGCCATAACAGAGCGCCCCCACAGAACCCTCCCAGCTTACCACTAATAATGCCCAGGTGACCGAAGCCACTCAAAGGCGGGGAGCTGAGGAAGGTGCGGAAACGCCCGGGAAACAAAAGCCCCACCCAAGGCCCTACCCAAGGCCCTGTGCCCCTCAGCAATTATAAAGGGAAAGTTGAGGGGCAAAGGAAAAATGTTACGCTTTGGCTCCCAATCTGCCAGGGTTGGCAGTAGGGAGGTCAATCCACGGAAAAGACGCCGTCACTTGAGATCTAGAAAATATATAAGTAAAAGGAACGGTCAGAGTAAGCTATGGGTATGGCAGAGATCGCTCAACTCTCATTCTGATAGACCAGCCCATCACCAGGGGGGGGGGGGGGGAGGTTCTTTTAAAGCTTGATGGAGGTATAGGGAGGAAACTAAAATCCTCGGTGGATGGGCCGGTTTTCTGGACCACTTTCTCCCTCATGTTTAGCCACATTAGTTTTCAGATGTTAATATGTTTGCCCCATTAGTTAGTCGATTTTAAGACCTTTCGCCCCATTTCTTCGTTAATATTTAGACCTTTCCTGCTATTTAGTGGTCGATTTTTTCCCTGACGAACGATAGTGAGCCTGTAATGTTGGAAGAACAGGCCTTTTTCTACCGAAAAATGTACAAATTAATCAAGAAGGGGGATCTAATGGATGTTTTTTGTTTTTTTTTAAATTTGATGGAGGTCTAGGTAGAAAACTAGAAAAATAATGATGGAAGTCTAGGGAGGAAACTAGAAACATAACGAATACATGCAAAAATCGGCCAAAAAGTGAACAATCACCCCTTAACCAAACAGTTCGGAGTCAAGATGTCGCTAGTACTCATACACATACAGAAAATATATAATCTATCTCTATACTTGTAGATAAACATCTTGGGTTATTTTGGAGCCAAGATGTCGACAATACCCATACCATATAAACAATAGATACAATTTATTCAGAATTGTCGATAGTACTCGCAAAAAAAAAATAAACAAATAAAATAAAATAGAATGTTCTAGCCTATCATAAAACAAGAGATATAATTAATTCAGAAATGTCGACAAAACTAGTAAAAACAAAGAAATAGGGTGATAAAACAAAACCGTCATCTGAGCCATGTAGGAGTATTCAGTTCATTCAGATCATAACTCGCTGGCCATTATGTCGAGGTTCAGTTTTAAGATCACGGGCGACTAGCAAACAGATGATCAGAAAAGTGCCAACCAGGAGGGCGAAGATTAGAATGGGCCACTCCAACCCATGAAGTTTAAAGGCTGCGACCTAATCGGGATAGTGGACTTCACAAACGGGTCGCCCAGTCTTCTCCTCGTGTGGATTAAAGTGGCAGTAGGCGCCGTTATGTGTTGGTGTCCCCTTCAGATCCCGCACCCCCTTGTTCGTCACCATGAAGGCTGTCTCCTGGTGGTTTGATTGGCTTTAGGTCCCCATTTCGGTGCAGTGGACAGCGCAGGCCGCACTGTTGAGCTGGTGGCGCTGGGTGTAGAGGGTGATCGCCAGCCCGACACTCACCAGCAAAGGCACCCAGACCATCCCAGTCACCCACCACCCACGACGACCCAGCGTCCCCACCGCCAGGAGCACCACGGGGAGGACGACCACCTACAGGAGGTACAGGGGAAGGGCTATGTGCTAGAGGGTCCGCTAAGCCTCAGGGGTGGGGAGGTGAGGAGCGGCGAACATAGCACTGAAGACGACATAGGTCTCCTCCACCACCAACCTCACAACCCCGTACGCCACCCCGAACATCAAGACCCCGCACAGAATGATACCTGCAATCTCCATTATTTTCATTTTCTTTTGAGGGGAAGCCATGATTAACTCCTTGCAGATTATGATGCGTTTAAAGAAAGATGATTCACTTTTTGGCCGAGTTTTGCATGTATTCATTATTTTTCTAGTTTCCTCCCTAGACTTCCATCAAAATATAATAAAAAAACATCCATTAGATCCCCCTTCTAGATTAATTTGTACATTTTCCGATAGAAAAAATTCCCGGCCGAAGGCCGGTTCTTCCAACATTACAGGCTCACTTATCGTTCGCCAGGGAAAAAAATCGACACCTAAATAGCACGACAGGTCTAAATATTGACGAAGAAATGGGGCAAAAGGTCTTAAAATCGATTAACTAATGGGGCAAACATCTTAACATCTGAAAACTAACAGGGCTAAACATTAGGGAGAAAGTGGTCCAGAAAACCGGCCCATCCCCCCTTAACACCTTCAGCGCGATGATGCTTTTTGACTGTGTTCTGGCTAAATTTAGACGATTTTATGCCGTTTAAGGGGTGATGGGCCGGTTTTCTGGACCACTTTCTCCCTCATGTTTAGCCCCATTAGTTTTCAGATGTTAAGATGTTTGCCCCATTAGTTAGTAGATTTTAAGACCCTTCGTCCCATTTCTTCGTCAATATTTAGACCTTTCGTGCTATTTAGGTGTCAATTTTTCCCCTGGTGAGCCTGTAATGTTGGAAGAACCGGCCTTCGGCCGGAAAATTTTTCTACCGAAAAAATGTACAAATTAATCTAGAAGGGGGATCTAAAGGATATTTTTTTTTTTTATTTGATGGAGGTCTAGGGAGGAAACTAGAAAAATAACGAATACATGCAAAAATAATGAATACATGCAAAAATAATGAATACATGCAAAAATAATGAATACATGCAAAAATAATGAATACATGCAAAAATAATGAATACATACAAAAATAATGAATACATGCAAAAATAATGAATACATGCAAAAATAATGAATACATGCAAAAATAATGAATACATACAAAAATAATGAATACATGCAAAAATAATGAATACATGCAAAAATAATGAATACATGCAAAAATAATGAATACATGCAAAAATAATGAATACATGCAAAAATAATGAATACATGCAAAAATAATGAATACATGCACAAATAATGAATACATGCACAAATAATGAATACATGCAAAAATAATGAATACATGCAAAATAATGAATACATGCAAAAATAATGAATACATGCACAAATAATGAATACATGCAAAAATAATGAATATATACATGCACAAATAATGAATACATGCAAAAATAATGAATACATGCAAAAATAATGAATACATGCAAAATAATGAATACATGCAAAAATAATGAATACATACAAAAATAATGAATACATGCAAAAATAATGAATACATGCAAAAATAATGAATACATGCAAAAATAATGAATACATACAAAAATAATGAATACATGCAAAAATAATGAATACATGCAAAAATAATGAATACATGCAAAAATAATGAATACATGCAAAAATAATGAATACATGCAAAAATAATTAATACATGCAAAAATCGCCCAAACTATGCAGACTATAGCAGAAACTATGTTATTCAGAGGGCTTATTTAGATCGGTTCCATGTCAACTCAACCAGTAGACCATTTCAACCAGTAGCTCTCAACCAGTACCAAATTAACCCAGACCAACCAAACCAGTGCCAAAATATAGTACTAACCTAACCTAACCGAACCGTATTGGTTGATTTGGTACTGGTTGAAATGGTCTACTGGTTGAGTTGACCGGTCACCATTTATATCGTATTAACCCCTTTGAGTCCTCGAGGTTTAGCTTAGATATAGTTATTTTGTATAGCTTAGATATAGTTATGTTTCTCCAGCTGAGGGTAAATTGCCATGTTACTATCTTGGTTACTCAGCTATAAGGTAGATTTTGTAGCGAAATATGATGTTAATTTTGAAAACTTGGCATTAAAGGGAGGTTTTTAGTTGATTCCCTAGACTTCCATCAAGCTTAAAATTACTCCCCTTAGACCCCCTTTCAAGATAAATTTGTAAATTTTTCGGTAGAAAAATTTCCGGGCCGAAGGCCGGTTCCCCTTAAATTACAGGCTCGCTATCGCTCGCCAGGAAAAAATCGACACCTAAATGGCACGAATGGTCTTAAGATTGACAGAAATGGGGCGAAAGTTCTTAAAATCGTCAAACTAATGGGACAAACGTATTCACCTCGTATTTACATTCTACTTTTCCTATTATTCTGAAGAGTGTAGAGAGGGGAGAAGGGGTGTTGGAGTGGCTTTACTGTATTATAGGAGGAACCGGCCGACAAATACACAAGTTGATCTGGAAGGGGGGGGGGGGGTCTAGGGAGGAAAGTCAATACACAGACAAATAAATATCTCCCCTTGACAAGCTCGTGGATGGAACAACAGCACATCCACCTCTCAATTTGTCTGTCATATAATACGACATAGTAATTTCCCTTTATATAAATACGACAAAGTATCTTCCATGCAAATAAAACTGGATTATACAACTACATACACAAAACGTACACACGGTACACATACACACGCACACATACACACATACACACACGTAAGAATATCACAACTAGTATCCCCAGCCCCCCTGTCAACAAACAAACACACACATTTCTCTCTCTCTCTCTCTCTCTCTCTCTCTCTCTCTCTCTCTCTCTCTCTCTCTCTCTCTCTCTCTCTCTCTCTCTCTCTCTCCTTCACATTAAGAGCTGCTATCCTTTAATGTGTGGGGTCCTGGTGTGAAGGGATGAATAAATTATCTTAATACCTTTATACACACACACATACACACACACACTACTATCCTTTAATGTATGGGGTCATGTATGAGGACATGTATGAGGACAGCCATGAACATAAATGTAGATCCGACAAGAACCAAAAATATTATTAAAGCGCGTTCCATGAGTTCTAAAATAACAAATTTAAAGGTTTTCTATGCAAACGCTCGTAGCATACGCAATAAATTTTCAGATTTAGAGGAGCTAGTGTTTACAGAAAATTATGATGTGATTGGCATAACAGAATCTTGGCTCAATACAGAAGATAGAGACTTTTTAGCAGAGTATTCACTTCCCGGTTATGTAATGTTTGAGAAAAGCCGAATAAATCGAAATGGAGGTGGCGTTTTACTTTATATCAAAGAAAGTCTTAACCCTACCCTCTTGTCAAAACCTCAAATTGTGAACGTCGACGCATCTTTTGTGCTAATAAAGAATAATAAAGGTACAAAAATAATACTTGCATTAATATACAGACCTCCAGCTCAATCAGTGCAAACTGACCGAGAAATTTACGAACAAATTGCAGATGTAAGTAACTCACAAGATACCGTAATTTTTGGCGACTTTAATTTACCTGTGACCAAGTTACCTCCTTTACGTAGGGCACGTGGTACCCGTCTTGCAACTCAATCCCACCCCTACTCTGTGCAACTCTCCAACCCAAGAGTGAAACGTTACTCTCAAACTTTCTTCTACTCAACATCTGAGCTCTGGAACTCTCTCCCAGAATCAGTCTTTCCCTCTTCCTATGACTTAAATTGCTTCAAACTCCGTGTGTCCAGGCATTTTGGCTCGAACGTCCCTTGATTTTGGCCCTGTCACTCTTTCAACTATGGGGGAGGCACTCGCTATAGGCAGTTATGCCTTTTGCCTCCCTCAATCACATAGAAAAAAAAAAAAAAAAAAAAAAAAATGGGGCGATACTCTTACTTCACACTCCGGACATGACTTGTATACGAACTTGCAAGAGAGTTCGCTTTATCAATTTGTTCGAACGCCAACCCGTGGTAATAACGTTCTTGACATTGTACTTGCAACAAAAGAAGAATTAATAGAGAATTTGAATGTTGGTGATGAATTCAGTAACAGCGACCATCGTACGATAACTTTCACTTTAAAGTTTACTAGTAACGAACCAAATAGTAGCATCGAAAAAGTCCCTAATTTCAAGAAAGCAAACTTCCATAAACTTAGAGCTATGTTTAAAGAAACTGACTGGAGCTTTTTAATTCACAATAACGACATAAATACATCTTGGAAGTTATTCGAAGCCACTTACCTAAAAGCAGTGCAAGACTGCATACCATCGAAAATACGGCGTCCAGGCCATAATAATAAGCCCAAATGGTGGAATAAAGATATTTCAAACTGCCTGCTTGCTAAAAAATTTGCTAATGATAGATTAAAATCCTCACAAAATGACGAAGAACGGCTGAAATTTGTAGAGCTACGACGCAAAGCCAAAAAGTTAATTAAGCAAAGTAAAAAGACCTTAGAGTTACATATTGCGAATCAAAGTAAAACAAACCCGAAAGAATTCTATAGTTATATCAGAAAGAAAAAAGTAGTTACTTCAACTGTTGGACCGTTAGTCGATGAAAATGGAGAATACACCAAAGACGAAGTACAAATGAGTAATGCCCTCAATACCTTCTTTGCATCAGTTTTTACAACAGAAGACCTCAGTGATATCCCTACACCATCGCCGATTCAGATTGATAATTCAGATGTTCTAAGCAATATCACCGTTACAGAGAGAGAAGTATTGAATTGTTTAGATAAACTCAAGGTAAATAAAACGCCTGGACCTGATACAATCTCGCCTAGAGTTCTAAAGGAAGCTAAGGATGAGCTCTCCAAACCACTGACATTACTATTCAATAAATCCTTGCAGTCTGGAACTATGCCCGATCAGTGGAAGCTAGCCAACGTAACACCGATATTCAAAAAAGGCAGCAAATCCCTACCCAGTAACTATCGTCCAATTAGTTTAACCTCAGTTGTATGT
>CM064541.1:35261734-35281734 GCA_032716605.1 Paralithodes platypus | reverse complement strand
AGTAACAATATCGAGTAACCTAAAACCGAGTCAACAATGTTCAGAAGTTGTTAAGAAGGCAAACAAAATAATTGGCTTTATAGGCAGGTCATTTGAGCATAAATCCAAAGAAGTTATCCTAACCCTTTACAATTCCTTAGTCCGCCCTCTTCTGGAATACTGCGTTCAATCCTGGTGCCCTTATTACCAAAAAGATATAAACAAGCTAGAACGAGTTCAACGTAGAGTTACCAAAATGATACCTAGCCTAAAGAACAAACCATACGAAGAGCGTCTTAGAGAATTAAATCTATTTCCTTTAACCCAGCGCAGATTAAGAGGCGACTTAATTCAAGTGTTCAAAATCATCAAAGGCATCGACAATATGAACTGTAGTAAGTACTTCACTATCGACCAATCTAATTACACGCGGGGAAACGGTTGCAAAATTATTGGTAAATCTTTTAACTCGCACGAATCTAAGAATTTCTTCTTCAATCGAGTTGTCAACTTGTGGAATGGGCTTCCCCGAGACGTTATAGACTGCAGCACCGTTGATTCATTTAAATTCCGCCTAGACAAATATCTCGCATCAAACCCGCGACTGACTGCGTTTGTAAATGAATAACTTTATCCTCCCCTCAGTTACTAACCCATATGTCCCCTACTAACTTCCTAGTCCTGCCACGTTAGTGGCAGGGCAGTAGTTCCCTTTCCAATGTTCCCTTACCCACTCTAAACCACTGTTTGGACACTTGATCCTCAGTGTTTTGGAGGACAAGCAACCTAGAAGGGTCACTAGATCTGTTGTTGCTTGATTTCCTTTGTACTCCTTTGTACTGATATATTGTGTGTGTGTGTGTGTGTGGTCCTGGTATGAAGAATTAATAGATTTCCTTTACACACACACACACACGCACACACACACACTACTGATATATTGTGTGTGTGTGTGTGTGTGGTCCTGGTATGAAGAATGAATAGATTTCCTTTACACACACGCACACACGCACGCACGCACACACACACACGCACGCACACACGCACACGCACACATACACACGCACACGCACACATACACACCAGAGAGCAGCTACGAGGATGATCCCAGGTTTGGAAAATTTGGAGTACCAAGAGAGGCTCGAGAGATTGAATCTACCTACACTGGAACAGAGAAGGAAACGAGGACAGCAAATTCAGATATACAAATGTGTTAGAGGTATTGACAAAATCGACCAAGAAAACTTCATAGAGAGGGATGGAGGTGAGAGAACAAGAGGTCACAGCTACAAACTAAGAGTGCTTAATAGTAAATCTGATCTGAAAAGTAAAAGATTTCCTACCAACTCGATTAGTGGGTGGAACAAATTGCCAGCCGAAGTAGTGTCTGCACCATCAGTGCATAGTTTCAAAGCACGGTATGACAAACATATCTTAGGAGGCGGGAATTAACGAGCATGCTCACTCCCGCAAATACAACTAGTGTAAGTACAACAACTAGTGTAAGTACACCCCACTGATATAATGTGTGTGTGGTCCTAGCATAAAACATAAATATATTTCCTTTACAACATCTCCCCCCCCCCCCCCCCCCACACACACACACCCACACACACACACACACACACGCCCGCCCACACACACACACCCACCCACCCACCCACCCACCCACACACACCCATACACACACGCACCTTTTACCATACCCACCCACCCCCCCACAAACCATACGAAGAGCGTCTTAGAGAATTAAATCTATTTCCTTTAACCCAGCGCAGATTAAGAGGCGACTTAATTCAAGTGTTCAAAATCATCAAAGGCATCGACAATATGAACTGTAGTAAGTACTTCACTATCGACCAATCTAATTACACGCGGGGAAACGGTTGCAAAATTATTGGTAAATCTTTTAACTCGCACGAATCTAAGAATTTCTTCTTCAATCGAGTTGTCAACTTGTGGAATGGGCTTCCCCGAGACGTTATAGACTGCAGCACCGTTGATTCATTTAAATTCCGCCTAGACAAATATCTCGCATCAAACCCGCGACTGACTGCGTTTGTAAATGAATAACTTTATCCTCCCCTCAGTTACTAACCCATATGTCCCCTACTAACTTCCTAGTCCTGCCACGTTAGTGGCAGGGCAGTAGTTCCCTTTCCAATGTTCCCTTACCCACTCTAAACCACTGTTTGGACACTTGATCCTCAGTGTTTTGGAGGACAAGCAACCTAGAAGGGTCACTAGATCTGTTGTTGCTTGATTTCCTTTGTACACCTCATGAAGGTTTGGGGATGTACAGTTGAATTAGCGTGTTTTTGTCGGGACCCCCTTCTCCCATGTGTTTATCCCCATAAGTTTGGCGAGTTTAATAACTTTTACCCCATTCTTTGTCGTATTTAAGACCGTTCGTGCCAATTAGGTACACATTTTTTCCTGCCGAGTGATAATGAATCTGTAATTTAGGGGAAGTGTTTTCCACCGGAAAATTTACAAATTGATCTCGAAGGGTGGTGGTGGTGGGGTGTCTTGTGTGTGTGTGTGTGTTTTTATTTTTATTTTGTTTAGCTCGATGGAGGTATAGGGACCAAACTATATATACAGTATAGCCTACTACTTAAAACTATAAACTAAATATAGTGACCAACGAAAACACACACAAAAACATGTATATATATATATATCTATCTATCTGTCTATCTATTGCCTGACGCCGTGATCCCCGAAGGGGTGGCCACGAACGAACCGCCCCAATGCACCTCTGTCCCCAGTCAGTCGACACCCCTCCCCCCAACCAGCACCGCCTTCGTTCATATATATATATATATATATATCTTCACCCCAAAAAGGTGTTGCATTAGCCTGGGCTAGCATACCTAACGAGAGGACAGAAGGTGGACATAAAATACAAGAAGTGTTGACCATTTAGCGCCCCTCCTCCCACCCTACCCCTACTACCTGTGCCCCTCCTCCCACCCTACCCCTACTACCTACCTGTGCCCCACCTTCCACCCTACCCCTACTACCTGTGCCCTTCCTCCCACCCTACCCCTACTACTTGTGCCCAGAACGATGCGTTCACGCAGAACGCCATCATTATAGCTGGGGGGGTAAAACCACATTTTGGATCTAAAATCATAACTATTGTACACATTCAAAAAATATTTTTGACTGACGTTCGCATTCACCCAACAAATGTTCTTGTGCAATTTGGTGAAAATCCGTCCAACGGTCTAGGTCCTAGGCCCTACTAACACAGACACTAAGACAGAATACTGCGTTCAATCCCGGTGCCCTTATTACCAAAAAGATATAAACAAGCTAGAACGAGTTCAACGTAGAGTTACCAAAATGATACCTAGCCTAAAGAACAAACCATACGAAGAGCGTCTTAGTGAATTAAATCTATTTCCTTTAACCCAGCGCAGATTAAGAGGTGACTTAATTCAAGTGTTCAAAATCATCAAAGGCATCGACAATATGAACTGTAGTAAGTACTTCACTATCGACCAATCTAATTACACGCGGGGAAACGGTTGCAAAATTATTGGTAAATCTTTTAACTCACACGAATCTAAGAATTTCTTCTTCAATCGAGTTGTCAACTTGTGGAATGGGCTTCCCCGAAACGTTATAGACTGCATCACCGTTGATTCATTTAAACTCCGCCTAGACAAATATCTCGCATCAAACCCGCGACTGACTGCATTTGTAAATGAATAACTTTATTTTATCCCCCCCTCAGTTACTAACCTATCTGTCCCCTACTAACTTCCTAATCCTGCCACGGACATTAGTTCCAGGGCAGTAATTCCCTTACCCACTCTAACCCACTGTTTGGACACTTGATCCTCAGTGTTTTGGAGGACAAGCAACCTAGAAGGGTCACTAGATCTGTTGTTGCTTGATTTCCTTTGTACTGTGTACACTGCTCAGCCAAAATTCATCGTGCGGGCCACAAACTCACTGATAAAACGAAAGTACTGCTCGGGATCACGGAACGACGGAATTTTGGCTACCGCATCACCAATCTCCGCTTCTAGACTCTAGGAGGAGTTTCGGGACAGACGGACGACGACGACAGACATTTTTTCCCGGTGGTACCCACTATACGGGGGAGGCGATACCAAACTCTGCTTACCCAGAGTTGATAAATAACACAAATACAAAAATAAAAGATGGCCAAGGGAGCCTTAAACCAATGGGTACTATATTACCGCCATCTTGCATACGTTGCTAAAGGAATCTATTAACACCGACAGCTGAAATAGAACTGACTATAGTTACTGCACACCGTTTTTATCATTAGATGGTCAAATATTGTTGACCATGAATGTGCAGTCGGCCACATTAGTTAAAGTCCACGCCATGATTGTATATAGGCCCTATGTAAGTAGTGTGCGTAACTTACAAGAATAATGTGTTATATTACCGTTAATCGTCAAAACAAAGTAGGCCTATGTATATACATTATATATATATATATATATATATATATATATATATATTTTTTTTTTTTTTTTTTTTTTTTTTTTTTTTGAGACAATGAACGGAGGAAGGAAAAACACAGATAAAACAAAAAGGTCAAAAAAATAGGTAAAACAAATATAATTCAAGACATCATAGAAAATCGACACCAACCACTAAATGATAACACCAGGGGACGTTAAACATAACAAAATAGTCACACCGGTGGACTTAAAACTAAAGATTAGAGGTCATGCAGTCTTACTAACACAGACCCTTCTCAGCCAAAATTCATCACACGGGCCACAAACTCCATGATAAAACGAGAGTACTGCTCGGGATCACGTAACGACAACATATTTTTGTCTACCGCATCACCAATCTCTGCTTCTAATTATTCCTTGAGGTGTAGGGCATCCTCGTCATTTTCACAACCCTCCAGCTGAAACTGTATACGTACCCGATTTTTCAGCGTCACCGTTAACGCATGACTGACTGAAACGTTCACCGACAAATCCAGGAGCTTTGGGGTCGCAATATCTGCGGAAGCTGGAGTTTGAAGCTCCGCAGAGACGGGGGTCGCAATATCTGCGGAAGCTGGAGTTTGAAGCTCCGCAGAGACGGGGGTCGCAATATCTGCAGAAGCTGGGGTTAAAGGTTCCGCGGAGATGGGGGATTGCAGATCCGTGGAAACTGAGGGCTGCTTATCCACGGAGATAGGGGTCTGTCGATCTACGGAGTAGAGGGTCCGTGGATCCACAGGGACTTTATTCAAGTCATTCTTGTTGAAGAGGGGATGTTGGTCAACTGAGATAGTGGTTGAATGGGGATTGGGGAGAGTTGAGGGGGCGTCGGTGGTTGAAGGGGGATTGGGGAGAGTTGAGGGGGCGTCGGTGGTTGAAGGGGGATTGGGGAGAGTTAAGGGGGATTCTGTGGTTAAAGGGGGAGTGGGGAGAATTGAAGGGGATGAAGGTACTGCGGTATTTGTATACAAGACAACATTTAACACAAATACACAAATAGCGTATCCTACCACAAGTCCCAACAGCCGAGGATGAACCAGGGATAGTATGGCGAGGAATTGCTATACAAATACACACATAGCCTATCCTACCTCAAGTCCCAACAGCCTAAGATTAACCAGGGATAGTACGTTGAGGACTTGCTGTATTTGGGGGACCAGGTACCAGGGCTTGGCATAGTCCTGCTTGGTGTGGTCCAAGCGCTCGTTCTATTGTTCCCATGCCCACTTCGTCCTCCATGGGAAGAGGCTCGAGGACTCGGGTGTGGGGCCGCAATCCGCTAGGCTCCTCCCCGACAACATAGTCCAGAAGGGGGAGTGCAAGACGTCCTCATTGATCTTCTACAGCGCCTCCATCCCCTTTGTCACCTCCAGTACCGCGAGCCTCTGCAGGCCGGCGTACACCACCATCGCCATCATCACGCCAAAGGCCAACACGTAACAGGAAACTCTCATCATCAGCGTGTAATTTACTTGAAATAAATTTGGTTTGATCACGATGAATTTTGCTATGTTCATTTGTGAAAACGTAGGGGACGAGTAAAATAGGGGACGAATTATAGGATATCTATTAAGGGAAATGGGTCGTTTTCTGGTCACTTCTTCCCCGTGTTTAGCCCCATTTGTTTTGAGATTATCAGACGTTCGCCTATTAGTTTGGCGATTTTAAAACCTTTCGCCCCATTTGGTTGTTTTAAGACTTATCCCCATCCAGGTGTCGATGTCTTCCTGGCGACCGATAGCGAGCCAGCATTGTATGGAGAAATCCGGCTTCGCCGGAAATTTTTTCTATCGAAAAATTTATAAATTTAGCTTGCTGTCAAAACAAAAATAAATATATGCTGGCTCGCTACCGCTCGCCATGAAAATATTGACACCTGGATGGGGGTAAACGTCTTAAAACAGTAAGCTGAATGGGGCCGAATGGATACAAGCCAAAGAGAGAGGGAGTTAAAGATAAAAAAAGCGAGGAGGTGGGCTCCCTTATTAATCCGACAGACATTATGGGGCACTGGTGGTGGTGGTGGTGGTGGTGGTAAGCTGGCTACCCCTACCCCCACCTTTCATCTCTGCCGACTTATTGGGGGGGGGGGGGGGGGAGGGGGGTTGTTTCTAGGTTTGTTAGTTGCCTTGTGTGAGAGAGAAAGGGTGTGTGTCTGCAAATTGTATCTATATCTCTATCTATCTATATTTCTATCTATATCTATCTTATCTATGTACAGTACGCTATCTATATATCTATCTACAGTACGGCATCTATCTATATCTATCTACAGTACTGCATCTATCTATCTATCTATATCTATCTACAGTACGGTATCTATCTATATCTATCTACAGTACGGTATCTATCTATATCTATCTACAGTACGGTATCTATCTATCTATATCTATCTATATCTATATACAGTACGGTATCTATCTATCTATATATATATCTATATCTATCTACAGTACGGTATCTATCTATATATATATATCTATATCTATCTTATATATCTACAGTACGGTATATATCTATCTATATCTATCTTATCTATCTACAGTACGGTATCTATCTATCTATATATATCTATCTACAGTACGGTATCTATCTATCTATATATATCTACAGTACGGTATCTATCTATCTATATCTATCTACAGTACGGTATCTATCTATCTATATCTATCTTATCTATCTACAGTACGGTATCTATCTATCTATATCTATCTACAGTACGGTATCTATCTATCTATATCTATCTTATCTATCTACAGTACGGTATCTATCTATCTATATCTATCTACAGTACGGTATCTATCTATCTATCTATATATCTATATCTATCTACAGTATGGTATCTATCTATCTATATATATCTATATCTATCTACAGTACGGTATCTATCTATCTATATATATCTATATCTATCTACAGTACGGTATCTATCTATCTATATATATCTATATCTATCTACAGTACGGTATCTATCTATCTATATCTATCTACAGTACGCTATCTATCTATCTATATCTATACAGTACGGTATCTATCTATCTATATATATCTATCTATCTACAGTACGGTATCTATCTATCTATCTATATATATCTACAGTACGGTATCTATCTATCTATCTATATATATCTATATCTATCTACAGTACGGTATCTCTATCTATATAAATCTATATCTATCTACAGTACGGTATCTATCTATATATATATATCTACAGTACGGTATATATCTATCTATATCTATCTACAGTACGGTATCTATCTATCTATATCTATCTATATCTATCTACAGTACGATATCTATCTATCTACAGTACGGTATCTATCTATCTATATATATCTATATCTATCTACAGTACGGTATCTATCTATCTATATCTATCTATATCTATCTTATCTATCTACAGTATGGTATCTATCTATCTATATCTATCTACAGTACGGTATCTATCTATCTATATCTATCTACAGTACGGTATCTATCTATATATATATATATCTATCTACAGTACGGTATCTATCTATCTATATCTATCTACAGTACGGTATCTATCTATATATATATCTATATCTATCTACAGTACGGTATCTATCTATCTATATATATCTATATCTATCTACAGTACGGTATATATCTATCTACAGTACGGTATCTATCTATCTATATCTATCTACAGTACGGTATCTATCTATCTATATCTATCTTATCTATCTACAGTACGGTATCTATCTATATATATATATATTTATATCTATCTACAGTACGGTATCTATCTATCTATCTATCTACAGTACGGTATCTATCTATCTATATATATATATATATCTATCTACAGTACGGTATCTATCTATCTATATCTATCTACAGTACGGTATCTATCTATCTATATCTATCTTATCTATCTACAGTACGGTATCTATCTGTCTATATATATCTATATCTATCTACAGTACGGTATCTATCTATCTATATATATCTTGTCTATCTACAGTACGGTATCCATCTATCTATATCTATCTTATATATCTACAGTACGGTATCTATCTATCTATGTCTATCTTATCTATCTACAGTACGGTATATATCTATATATATCTAATCTATCAACAGTACGGTATCTTTATATATCTACAGTACGGTATCTATCTATCTATATCTATCTACAGTACGGTATCTATCTATCTATATATATCTTATCTATCTACAGTACGGTATCTATCTATCTATATCTATCTACAGTACGGTATCTATCTATCTATATATATCTATATCTATCTACAGTACGGTATCTATCTATCTATATATATCTACAGTACGGTATCTATCTATCTATATCTATATATCTATCTACAGTACGGTATCTATCTATCTATATATATCTATCTTATCTATCTACAGTACGGTATCTATCTATCTATATCTATCTTATCTATACATTATCTATCTATCTATCTATCTACATTATCTATCTATATCTATTTATCTATATATCTATCTATATCTATCCATCTATCTGTACTTCACACTACAATTCCAGAGGTGTACATTTTAGCAGCAGGGGGCCTTTTAACAACCTTCATTAGCCTCTCAGTCGGGTTGTTTTATTAACATTGTTTTTATAATGGCAGTATTTGTCAACATTTATTTAAGGGGAGATTTCCACTTGAGGGATTTTTTTCTTGACTCCTTTCTCCCTCATGTTTAACCCCATTGTTTTTCTAATTTTAAGACGTTCGCCCCATTATTTTGACGATTTTAAGAACTTTCGACCCATTTCTGTCAATTTTAAGACCTTTCGTGCCATTTAGGTGTCGATTTTATCCTGGCGAGCGAAAGCGAGCCTGTAATTTAACCCCTTCAGACTCATATGACACAGAGGTTGCCAGATTAGCAATAAGAAATAGAGTTCTCTCACTCTTATAATTACCTCTCCAAAATTAGTTTTCTGCCCACAGCTAACTCAAAGACAACTGCAGAGGTTGAAGTAACTAAACTAAAGGTTTCTAAATACCCCTGATGGTAACAAAGGCTTTAAAGTATCCCCAATAGGCTCAACACAGCTAACTCAAAGACAACTGCAGAGGTTGAAGTAACTAAACTAAAGGTTTCTAAATACCCCTGATGGTAACAAAGGCTTTAAAGTATCCCCAATAGGCTCAACACAGCTAACTCAAAGACAACTGCAGAGGTTGAAGTAACTAAACTAAAGGTTTCTAAATACCCCTGATGGTAACAAAGGCTTTAAAGTATCCCCAATAGGCTCAACACAGCTAACTCAAAGACAACTGCAGAGGTTGAAGTAACTAAACTAAAGGTTTCTAAATACCCCTGATGGTAACAAAGGTTTTAAAGTATCCCCAATAGGCTCAACACAGCTAACTCAAAGACAACTGCAGAGGTTGAAGTAACTAAAATAAAGGTTTGTAAATACCCCTGATGGTAACAAAGGCTTTAAAGTATCCCCAATAGGCTCAACACAGCTAACTCAAAGACAACTGCAGAGGTTGAAGTAACTAAACTAAAGGTTTGTAAATACCCCTGATGGTAATAAAGGCTTTAAAGTATCCCTAATAGGCTCAAAATTGCGTCATATGTCGGAGAGGGTTAAGAGGAACCTTTCTTGAAAGGGGGTCAAGGGGGTGTAATTTCAAGCTTGATGGAGGTCTAGGAAACACACTAAAAACCTCCCTTTAACGTGTATTTATTTGACTTCTTTTTTATTTACATATTTTTGTATTTGTTGTTGCCAGGTCATTTTTTTATTTTTTTATTTTTATATCATGAATATATTTGTTTACCTAATTTTATTATTGTTATTATTAGGTCATCTGTCAATATTTGTGTTATTAATTTTATTGTTATTATTAGGTCATCTGTCAATATTTGTGTTATTAATTTTATTGTTATTATTAGGTCCATCTGTCAATATTTGTGTTATTAATTTTATTGTTATTATTAGGTCCATCTGTCAATATTTGTGTTATTAATTTTATTGTTATTATTAGACCATCTGTCAATATTTGTGTTATTAATTTTATTGTTATTATTAGGTCCATCTGTCAATATTTGTGTTATTAATTTCTCTCCCCTTAGTACCTGTTTACATTCAAGATTCCTGATGTCATGTGTTCCTGAAACTCTACTTTAGTGTGTGTGTGTGCGTTTGTGTGTTGTGTGAGAGAGAGTGAGTGTGTGTGTGTGTGTGTGTGTGTGTGAGTGAGAGTGAGAGCGTGAGTGTGTCTTGGAGGGGGTAGAGGAATGGTAACGTTTGGTATATATAGAAGATAAACACACGCTGAACTAATTACAAATATCAATGTCATTAATATTTTCCTTGCAATTAAGAGCTAGAAAGTGCTACTGCCTCACGCGTTTGACAATTAATTCCTTCACTAACAATCTCCAAACAGAATGGAAATAGGCATCATTTTTGTGAATGCCGTTAATATTGTCCTTGAAGTTAAGGGGAGGCAGACCGTTTTTTTCTGGACCCCCTTCTCCCTCATGTTTAGCCCCACTAGTTTTGAGATTATAAGACGTTCGGCCCATTAGTTTGGCGATTTTAACACCTTTCGCCCCATTTCGTTGTCAATTTTAAGACCTTTCGTGCCATTTAGGTGTCGATTGATTCCTTGCGAGCGATAGCGAGCCTGCAATTTTAAGAGGAACCGGCATTTGGCCGGGAAATTTTTCTCCTGAAAAATGTACAAATTTATCTTGAAGAGGGGTTTAGGGGGTGTTTGTCTAAGCTTGATGGAGGTCTAGGGAGGAAACTAAACAAAACTTATGAATACATGAATTAATAGACCAAAGAAACGGTCAGTCTCCCCTTAAAAGAGAAGGGGTATTTGTGCCTCATGATGTCATACGGTACATATTAATCATGATGTCATACGGTACATATTAATCATGATGTCATACGGTACATATTAATCATGATGTCATACGGTACATATTAATCATGATGTCATACGGTACATATTAATCATGATGTCATACGGTACATATTAATCATGATGTCATACGGTACATATTAATCATGATGTCATACGGTACATATTAACCATGATGTCACACGGTACATATTAACCATGATGTCACACGGTACATATTAACCATGATGTCATACGGTACATATTAATCATGATGTCATACGGTACATATTAATCATGATGTCATACGGTACATATTAATCATGATGTCATACGGTACATATTAATCATGATGTCATACGGTACATATTAATCATGATGTCATACGGTACATATTAATCATGATGTCATACGGTACAAATTAATCATGATGTCATACGGTACATATTAATCATGATGTCATACGGTACATATTAATCATGATGTCATACGGTACATATTAATCATGATGTCATACGGTACATATTAATCATGATGTCATACGGTACATATTAATCATGATGTCACACGGTACATATTAATCATGATGTCATACGGTACATATTAATCATGATGTCATACGGTACATATTAATCATGATGTCATACGGTACATATTAATCATGATGTCATACGGTACATATTAATCATGATGTCATACGGTACATATTAATCATGATGTCATACGGTACATATTAATCATGATGTCATACGGTACATATTAATCATGATGTCATACGGTACATATTAATCATGATGTCATACGGTACATATTAATCATGATGTCATACGGTACATATTAATCATGATGTCATACGGTACATATTAATCATGATGTCATACGGTACATATTAATCATGATGTCATACGGTACATATTAATCATGATGTCATACGGTACATATTAATCATGATGTCATACGGTACATATTAATCATGATGTCATACGGTACATATTAATCATGATGTCATACGGTACATATTAATCATGATGTCATACGGTACATATTAATCATGATGTCATACGGTACAAATTAATCATGATGTCATACGGTACATATTAATCATGATGTCATACGGTACATATTAATCATGATGTCATACGGTACATATTAATCATGATGTCATACGGTACATATTAATCATGATGTCATACGGTACATATTAATCATGATGTCATACGGTACATATTAATCATGATGTCATACGGTACATATTAATCATGATGTCATACGGTACATATTAATCATGATGTCATACGGTACATATTAATCATGATGTCATACGGTACATATTAATCATGATGTCATACGGTACATATTAATCATGATGTCATACGGTACATATTAATCATGATGTCATACGGTACAATTAATCATGATGTCATACGGTACATATTAATCATGATGTCATACGGTACATATTAATCATGATGTCATACGGTACATATTAATCATGATGTCATACGGTACATATTAATCATGATGTCATACGGTACATATTAATCATGATGTCATACGGTACATATTAATCATGATGTCATACGGTACATATTAATCATGATGTCATACGGTACATATTAATCATGATGTCATACGGTACATATTCATTTTCTCCAACAATCTTAAGGGGAGACTGACCGTTTGTTTGGTCTATTAATTCATTTATTCATATATTTTTTTAGCTTCCTCCCTAGACCTCCATCAAGCTTAGAAAAATACCCCCTAGACCCCTCTTCAAGATAAATTTGTAAATTTTTCGGTAGAAAAATTTCCCGGCCAAAGGCCGGTTTCTCTTAAAATTGCAGGCTCGCTATCGCTCGCCAGGAAAGAATAGACACCTAAATGGCACGAAATGTCTTAAAATTTACAACGAAATGGAGCGAAAGATGTTAAAATCGCCAAAATAACGGACCGAACGTCTTATAATCTCAAAACGAATGGGGCTTAACACGAGGGAGAAAGGGGCCCAGAAAAACGCCCCTTCTCTCCCCTTAATTACCCACGTGCGAGTATCGTTCTGTAAGGAAGTGGGAAGCGGGAAGCGGGAAGCTGTATAATTCGATATTTAGCAGAATTACCCGATCAATTACGGTACATTCGTAAATACATACAATCCAATTATACCTACTTTCTATCCCATCAGAAAGCTACACTATTATTGCATTTGGGTTTAATAGCGATGTTTACGGCTCCAACTTCCTTATCAAATGCATTCCGTATCCCATGTATCGTCATATTTGTAAACTACTACCTTCACTGGCTTGTTTAAGGGGAGATTTCCACTTGAGGGGTATTTTTCTGGACCCCTTTCGCCCTCATGTTTAGCCCCATTGTTTTTTTTTAATTTTAGACGTTCGCCCCATTATTTTGGTGATTTCAAGAGCTTTCGCCCCATCTGTCAATTTTAAGACCTTTCGTGCCATTTAGGTGTCGATTTTTTCCTGGCGAGCGTGAGCGAGCCTGTAATTTAAGAGGAACCGGCCTTTGGCCTGGACATTTTTCTACCGAAAAATGTACAAATTTATCTTGAAAGTGGGTCTAGGGGGTGTAATTTTAAGCTTGATGGAGGTCTAGGGAACCACCTAAATACCTCCCCTTAATTTGCACATTGAACATAACAGGTTGGATGAATGATATGGAATGTTACTGTAAGGGGAGGTTTCTAGTTTGTTCCCTAGACCTCCATCAACCTTAAAATTACACCCCCCCCTAGACCCCTACAGACCCCCTTTCCAGATACATTTTTACATTTTTCGTCACTCTTTCCATTCTGGGGGAGGCACTCGCTACAGTCAGTTCTGCCTTTTGCCTCCCTCTCTCTCACATAGAAAACAAGGTAGACAACTCGACACCTAAATGACTCGAAAAGTCTTAATACTGACAAATAAATGGGGCTAAAAAAAAAAAAAATATCGCCAAACTAACGGGCCGAACGTCATAAAATCCGAAAAGTAATTATACTCAACACGAGGGAGAAGGGGGCCAGAAAAACAACCCGTCTCCCCTTAAGGGGGGGTGACCTGCTTTTTGTTATTTCTGTCCTTTTCTCTCTTTCTCTGGCTTGTATCCATTCGGCCCCATTCAGCCAACTATCTTAAGACGTTTATCCCCATCTATGTGTCGATTTCTTCCTGGCGAGCGATAGCGAGCCAGCATTATATGAAGAAATCCGGCTTCGCCAGAGACATTTTTCTATCGAAAAATGTACAAATTTAGCCTGCTGTCAAACTAAAATAAAAAATATGCTGGCTCGCTATCGCTCACCAGTAAGAAATTGACACCTGGATGGGGATAAACTTCTTAAAACAGTAGGCTGAATGGGGCCAAATGGATACAAGCCAGAGAAAGATAGAAAAGGACAGAAATAACAAAAACAGGTCCCCCCCCCCCCTTACACCGATTTTTGCAGGTGATAAGAAGCGACTGTTGTCTTGACGACGGTAATGGCGTTTTTTGGTCTGTCTCTCTATAACTAACGCCTCCCATTTTCTGTTTCTCAATAACTAACGCCTCCCATTTTCTGTCTCTCTACAGTACTTGTCCGTTTTCTGTCTCTCTACAGTACTTGTCCGTTTTCTGTCTCTCTACAGTACTTGTCCGTTTTCTGTCTCTCTACAGTACTTGTCCGTTTTCTGTCTCTCTACAGTACTTGTCCGTTTCTGTCTCTCTACAGTACTTGTCCGTTTTCTGTCTCTCTACAGTAGTTGTCCGTTTTCTGTCTCTCTACAGTACTTGTCCGTTTTCTGTCTCTCTACTTGTCCCGGTAATCCAAGTCTCCTTCACATTCCATAAACAAGGCGTCGCCGGAACAGAAGGGGTTAAGGGAGTTTTTTTTTTTTTTTTTTTTTTTTTTTTTTTACTGGGCTCCCTTCCTTCTTCCTCATGTTTAGCCCCATTAGTTTTCAGGTTTCAAGAAGTTTGGCATATTAGTTTGGTGATTTTAAGACCTTTTACCCCATATCTTTGCCAATATTAAATCTGTTCGTGTCATTTAGGTGTCTATTTTTTTCCTGGCGAGCGATAGCGAGCCTGTAATTTAAGAGGAACCGGCCTTCGGCCGGGACATTTTTCTATCGAAAAATGTACAAATTTACCTTTAAAGAGGGTCTTGGATTTTTTTTTTTTTTTTTAAGCTTGATGGAGGTCTAGGTAGGAAACTAAACAAAAATATATAAAAATATTATAAAAATACATGAATGACGCCATATATACGTGAATGACGCCATATATACATGAATGACGCCATATATACATGAATGACGCCATATATACATGAATGACGCCATATACACGCCCATCCCTCCCTTACACCGATTTTTGCAGGTGATAAGAAGCGACTATTATCTTGACGTTTTTGTCTCTCAGTAAAGCTGGCATCACACGAGCGGGTTTTCACTCAACATTTATCCTCAACACTGGTCTGGCAGCTTACGTGGTCAACAACATATACGATATTTCGGTCGCCTAAGTTCATCTATCATCAGTCTAGTTTCCGATACCAGTGCAAAATCATCCAGAAATGTTGCCAGAAATTTTTTGATCATCGAATGTTGGCTATAAAATCTCTCGTGTGATACCCTCCCATTCGCTCTCTCTAATTGTCCCGGTAATCCAAGTCACGCTGATATTCCATAAACAATCATTTCCTTTCGACCAAGCTAAATTTTCGGTTAGGTCAGTTACGTTATAGAGTTTCTGGAAATTTGATAAAAGTTTATTTGAAGCTATATATTCTCAGTTATATCAGATGCCAGCTAGATATATTTTAATAGCAGGTTAAGGGAGGATGGTTAATTTTTTGGGCGATTTTTGCGTGTATTCATTATTTTTCCAGTTTTTTCCCTAGACCTCCATCAAGTTTAAACAAAAAAAATCCATTAGATCCCCCTTCTAGATTAATTTGTACATTTTTCGGTAGAAAAATTTCCCGGCCGAAGGCCGGTTCTTCCAACATTACAGGCTCACTATCGTTCGCCAGGGAAAAAATCGACACCTAAATAGCACGAAAGGTCTAAATATTGACGAATAAATGGGGCGAAAGGTCTTAAAATCGACTAACTAATGGGGCAAACGTCTTAACATCTGATTACTAATGTGGCTAAACATGAGGGAGAAAGTGGTCCAGAAAACTGGCCCATCGAGCGATATTATTTTTGTACCCTCACCCCCCGGGGGTAGGGTACCCAGGGCAGCGCTGGGTACCTCAGATAATCTCATATCTGAACTACCCTCCTTCGGTTTCTATCCCTCAATCTGTGCCTTTGTCTCTAATTTCCTTCCTGGCCGTTCCATATCTGCAGTTGGACGGCCATCACTCACTTCCTCAACCTAGTGACTCCGGTGTTCCTCGGGGTTCTGTCCTGTCCCCAGTTCTCTTTCTAATATTAACTGTCTTGATAGCGTAATGGTTAGTGTACAGAATTGTTGTGTGAATATCCTAGATTCGAATCCTTGGAGTACGGTACCACATATATTAATTAGTGTCATTGATTTCATTAACCCTCTCCGACATATGACGCGATTTTGAGCCTATTAGGGATACTTTAAAGCCTTTGTTACCATCAGGGGTATTTAGAAACCTTTAGTTTAGTTACTTCAACCTCTGCAGTTGTCTTTGAGTTAGCTGTGTTGAGCCTATTAGGGATACTTTAAAGCCTTTGTTACCATCAGGGGTATTTAGAAACCTTTAGTTTAGTTACTTCAACCTCTGCAGTTGTCTTTGAGTTAGCTGTGTTGAGCCTATTGGGGATACTTTAAAACCTTTGTTACCATCAGGGGTATTTAGAAACCTTTAGTTTAGTTACTTCAACCTCTGCAGTTATCTTTGAGTTAGCTGTGTTGAGCCTATTAGGGATACTTTAAAGCCTTTGTTACCATCAGGGGTATTTAGAAACCTTTAGTTTAGTTACTTTAACCTCTGCAGTTGTCTTTGAGTTAGCTGTGTTGAGCCTATTGGGGATACTTTAAAGCCTTTGTTACCATCAGGGGTATTTATACACCTTTAGTTTAGTTACTTCAACCTCTGCAGTTGTCTTTGAGTTAGCTGTGTTGAGCCTATTAGGGATACTTTAAAGCCTTTGTTACCATCAGGGGTATTTAGAAACCTTTAGTTTAGTTACTTCAACCTCTGCAGTTGTCTTTGAGTTAGCTGTGTTGAGCCTATTAGGGATACTTTAAAGCCTTTGTTACCATCAGGGGTATTTATACACCTTTAGTTTAGTTACTTCAACCTCTGCAGTTGTCTTTGAGTTAGCTGTGTTGAGCCTATTAGGGATACTTTAAAGCCTTTGTTACCATCAGGGGTATTTAGAAACCTTTAGTTTAGTTACTTCAACCTCTGCAGTTGTCTTTGAGTTAGCTGTGTTGAGCCTATTAGGGATACTTTAAAGCCTTTGTTACCATCAGGGGTATTTATACACCTTTAGTTTAGTTACTTCAACCTCTGCAGTTGTCTTTGAGTTAGCTGTGTTGAGCCTATTAGGGATACTTTAAAGCCTTTGTTACCGTCAGGGGTATTTAGAAACCTTTAGTTGAGTTACTTCAACCTCTGCAGTTGTCTTTGAGTTAGCTGTGGGCAGAAAACTAATTTTGGAGAGTGAGAGAACTCTATTTATTATTGCTAATCTGGCAACCTCTGCGTTATATGAGTCTGAAGGGGTTAATTACCGGGCGGACGGACGGACAGACAGACAGACAGACAGACAGACAGACAGACAGACAGACGGGGCTACGTAACTAGTATAATACCAGAACTGTGTGTCACGTACTTAATATAACAACAAACTGCATAAATCTATAACCGGGAGAAGTTTATGATGGTTGTCGTATATTTGGTCCTTCTCTGCCCGACCCGATGTGTCTCGTTACTCACACCCGGAATATTAACACACAAGACTGCGGAAATCAGCGGAAAGCCAATTTAAGGGGAGGTTTTTAGTTAGTTCGCTAGACCTCCCATCAAGCTTAACATTACAGCCCCTAGACCCCCTTTCAAGATAAATTTGTACATTTTTCGGTAGACAAATTTCCCGGCCGAAGGCCGGTTCCTCTTAAATTACAGGCTCGCTATCGCTCGCCAGGAAAAAATCGACACCTAAATGGCACGAAAAGTCTTAAAATTGACAGAAATGGGGCGAAAGTTCTTAAAATCGCCAAACTAATGGGGCGAACGTCTTATAATATCAAAAGCAATGGGGCTAACCATGAGGGAGAAAGGGGTCAAGAAAAAAATCCCTCAAGTGGAAATCTGCCCTTAAGGTGTTGTTTCTTGTTATGAGGTAAATTACAGGTGGGTATAATTACCTGGTCTGCAACACCTGCGCCGGGATGCATATATATCTCGGGTTGCACAAAACAGACTTGCTGGACGTAAAAACAAGGAAAACTTTAGAGAAGGGTGTCCGTAGGTAAGGCATTTACCGTCATTCGCACTACGGTAACCCGGGGAGATCGAAGCATTACAGCACGAGTTATGCTTCTTAAATACCGGCCCATAACATTACGACGTGGAGTATTATCGGAAGGGGGGGGGGGGGGGGGCTGTTATTACTCTGTCATGGGGAATTAGGTGATTGGGATACATGATTGGAAGCGGTGGGACCCTTTCGATTCCACGCCAATAACCCAACGGACAAAACTCTCAGTGGTCAAAATCCCCAAGGACACTAGGAGAAAACCCTCAGTGGTCGAAAACCTCAATGGACAAAACCCTCAGTGGACAAAACCCTCAGTAGACAAAAACCCTCAGTGGACAAAACCCTCAGTGGACAAAACCCTCAGTAGACAAAACGCTCAGTGGACAAAACCCTCAGTAGACAAAATCCTCAGTGGACAAAACACTCATTGGACAAAACACTCATTGGACAAAACACTCAGTGGACAAAACACTCATTGGACAAAACACTCATTGGACAAAACACTCATTGGACAAAACACTCATTGGACAAAACACTCATTGGACAAAACACTCATTGGACAAAACCCTCATTGGACAAAACACTCAGTGGACAAAACACTCATTGGACAAAACCCTCAGTAGACAAAACACTCAGTGGACAAAACACTCATTGGACAAAACACTCATTGGACAAAACACTCATTGGACAAAACACTCATTGGACAAAACACTCATTGGACAAAACACTCATTGGACAAAACACTCATTGGACAAAACCCTCAGTAGACAAAACCCTCAGTGGACAAAACACTCATTGGACAAAACACTCATTGGACAAAACCCTCAGTGGGCAAAACACTCATTGGACAAAACACTCATTGGACAAAACACTCAGTGGACAAAACACTCAGTGGACAAAACACTCAGTAGACAAAACACTCATTGGACAAAACCCTCAGTGGACAAAACACTCATTGGACAAAACACTCATTGGACAAAACCCTCAGTGGACAAAACACTCATTGGACAAAACCCTCATTGGACAAAACCCTCAGTGGACAAAACACTCATTGGACAAAACCCTCAGTGGACAAAACACTCATTGGACAAAACACTCAGTAGACAAAACACTCAGTAGACAAAACACTCATTGGACAAAACACTCATTGGACAAAACCCTCAGTGGACAAAACACTCATTGGACAAAACACTCATTGGACAAAA